>NMUG010012594.1:0-10322 GCA_002855965.1 Monotropa hypopitys
TGAGTACAACATATCTCATGGGGGTTCATGTATCGATTCAAAGTCAAGAATATAATTCAAACACATTATTGAAATTCCATTGTCATGATACAATTTATATGATCACACATAGACATATGATCCATAAATTAAAATAAAAGATGAAGTTCTCAATAGGATTTCAACAATTCCAAGCCAAGTTTTCTCTAATAAACATTCATAAGTACATATTGAAATAGAACTACAACTTCCCTAGGCAAAAGAGGATTAATTCATCATTGAGGAGAAGGGATCCATTGATGAGCTTGAAATCTTCATTGAATCCATGGCAATTCCTTTGTGAATCCTTGGAGATTGGATGGCTTCTCTCTCCCTAGAATAGAATAAAAACGTTTTTCTCTCTCTACCCAATAATCCTTATATATCTCCCTTTAATTACATTCAAAATTTGAATTTAAAAACAAAGTGGAGCGGGTTTCGTCCGGACGAGACCTACGCGTCGTCTGGACGACGGTCACGTTTAAGCTTCAGTTTTCCACTCTGGATGGCTCGTCCGGACTATCATTGCCCCTTCGTCTGGACCATAGATTCTGAACATTTTTTAGTTTCCCTGGCTGCTTCGTCCGGACGACAGTGATGCCTCGTCCGGACGATGGGAACAGAAACTTGATTTCTTTGGCTTTTGAGCTTTGCCTCCTTCCTCAATGCCTTTGGTCTTCGTGGACAATATCACCACTGTTCATCTTTGCATCCCAAAGTGTTTAATTGCTCCAAGTTAAGCTGTAATTCCATTATTCCCTGAAAATGCTCGGTGCAACAAAACTACGACAATTTTTATTAGCAATATACTTCGGGATAGACAAGAATATGAAGTTAAAGAATGAAAATATGTACGTTACCGTACCTATCAATCAACTAAAAAGCGTTTTGACTAACTTACGTATTTCCTAGCACAGGTATCATGAACATACTGAACAAAGGGAAGAAAAGAAGTCAGGAACCTACTTGTGTGTTCAGAACAGGGTCCGCCGAGAGTGAATTGATCGAGGGATCAAGCGTCGGGACGTCGTCTGAGTAATCCGAGTAGAAGCAGAAGTTCTTCAGAGTTTTGAGAAGTGCTACAACCTTTCAGAATGCAGTGAGGCTAGCTGCCTCCGTTGTCCCTTAAGTAAGCCTAATATCGCAACTATAGTTGCGACATTGATCAAAAAAAATAAATGCAGTCAGCTTTGAGCTGCGTGCCCAGCTGGCACCCCAAGGGTCAAGTTCTATCATCTTCTACAATGGATCAGAACAGCCTCCAACGCGATCAAACCGGTCCGAACCGCGACTTCGACGAGCCAGATCTGCGTCATCGACAACTCAGAAAATTTTTCCGATTCCACCAGCAGATGTGAAATTCCTCAGAGGAGCCGAGAAAATTCAGAAACAAAAGTCGTGACTCAAAATTTCACGGATCAATTTTTTTTGTCTACCATTGCTGCGCAAAGTACACAAAGAGGGGCAGTTGTTGATATCCAAATTTTGACTCAGCACACCAAGAATAAAATGCTGAGTGGCGACTCCGAAATTTCCAAACCGGCGCACTCAGGCCGTCACCCGTTTTTCAAACAAATCCCTTTTTTAATAAATTCCATCAGCGCGGATTCTCCCATCCCAGAAAACGACTCCTCCCAAAGAGAGGAGACGAGGGAAGGACAGGAAAATTTTCCGGCGCAACAGTGAGGAGCCCTGACCCTTGTGATTCATTCTCTTATTACCGGGAAAGTCATCTTCTCCATGGTGCCTTCTGGAGCGCGGATGGTCCCTATTCCGGTGACGTCTTTAGTTCACTTCTAAAGTTTACCTAGGTTGATCATCCGGCGATGGGAGGTATAGTGTCTCACGAGATCTTCCGGAGTGAGAACTTGATACAGTACTGGCGGCGAGATGGTATCTGGAGGTCCGGGCATGATGGCCTCCTGACTGGCGCTTATGGACGAGGGATTGGCGGACCGCCTTTCCTTTGTCCAAGCGACCGTGATCGTTCTACCTTTCCCGTCGCTCTAAACCCGACTGCCTCCTGGTATGCTGAGATTCAGTACGCTGTGTATCCTCAGGAAGGACCAGAGGGTAATGGAGTGTACCACCGGCAAGCCTGGCCAGCTGGTCCTTAAGAAAAGCTATCTCCAAATCCTTCTGTCGGAGTTGTTCGTCGGGATTCTATGAAAGGGACCCCAGTAAGGCTGGAGGAGGGTCCTAAGAAGCATTGACTATCGGAGGCAGAATAAGAGGTAGTCAGCGGGGATAGACATCGCGGGAGTCATCGGCGACCATCAAGGATGAGAGAAGCACTAAAGAAAGAGATGGACTGACGATCGCCTGAGTCTGAGAACGAATGTCCCCAGCGGAGTTGCCAAATGTGGTGACTAAAATCCGGAGGGCTCTTCGGATCCTCGATGCTTTATCCAAACGACTGAGGTGGAGGGCTTCGGTGGTCGAGCGGGTCACCTATAAGAGAAAAGGGATTGCCTGTTTGGCTCCTGCAAGACAAGGGTTAGAGCCCACCGGTTGGTAGTGACCGAGAGGGGCCTCTGATGGATAAGTCAGTAATGGTCGGAGAGAAAAGAAGAGAGAGAAAGTGCTAAAAAGTTCGTTCCTATGAATAGTACCTTCAAGGGGTATTTATAACCCAACCTGACTTGGCGCCAAAGATGCAAGCGTGCGATGCACACGAGGGGGGGTGCTGACGTCAGCCCTAGAATTCTGTTGGGTCATTGGATTGACCCAAGCAATGTTAGCAGTTGTACGGATGACCCGCATGCCACTTGCCGGTGGACAAAGTTCCCTGCTACTGCCGAAGGTGGACCCCTTCAGTATAAGACCGTCTACCGGTGGGAGCCATTCCTTCTCCCAGCATGGAGTGGACATGATACTTCCTTGACATCCAGGCTAGATATGCCAGAGGTTGAAGAAGACCGCATAGTTGGTCAACTTGGCTCCTTCGGGTGTCCGGTGAGTCTGCTTTGGATGGTGAAGGGAACACGATGAACCGCCGGTTCTGTCCTTCAGCCGCAGTGATTTTCCAAAGGTCCGTGAGGCCGACGGCCCTGGATAACTCCATTTGATGTGGGATGGATCCGGACTGCTGGTTGATCCGACTAAGAGAGTCCGACCCAGCTTGATGGGGTCCAGCTACCACACAAACCATTCATCATATGGTTTACTTATTTATTTGCCATCAATTGATTTCTTGGGGATATGAGGACCATTGATTATAGTCATCCACAAATCTTAATCAATTGATTGAATATAAATGTGCATTTTATTTCTCCAATAGGCGAATGATGATCCATTAAAGAATAGTGGCCTATTGGTAGAATGATCCTTCATATGAGAAGTAGTTACATTGGAAGTCATGGATCTCTCAAGGGACGTTTAAGTCTTATTCCAAGAGACCAAGCTCTGATACCAATTATTGTCCCAAAGAGCAACCAAGAGGGGTGTGGGGGTGAATTGATCTAAACAAAAACAATGACCAAATAAAAACTACTTTAAAGAAATAAGAAACTAAATGTAACTTGATTAAAATAGATTTAGATTAAGAATAGGGACTCAAGAACCAATAATCAATCGCCTTATGTTATACTTGAATTTTTGCAATATGGCAATGTTTAAGGTTTTTGACTTTGAGATTGTTTCAAGAATGCATATTCTAAAAAGCTTTTGATTTACTATATAGTTATTCAACTAGGCAAGAAAGTAAATCAAGCAAGCAATAAGAGTAGGTACTGAAATGAAAAAAGAAGAAGAATACGAAGATATTATAGTGATTCAATATGACATGTCTCTCCCTACCTATGTCCACTTTTTTCACAATTGTGAAAGTTCTATTATACATAAGGGCTATCACAAAATGATTCCCTAGTGGTTACAACTTGAGAGCCTTCAAGGGTGGCCTCCAATATTTTACAATCTTAGTGATCTTCAAAAGTGATCTCTTAACCTAACTCAAGAGGTTACCTTGTTCTACAAATCAAAGAGATAGAATGATCTTGTATTAGGAGTTTATTCTACTTCTTTACAACTTTAAAGATCAAAGAGAGGTATAGAAAATAAAAGCTTGATGCAACTTGAATTTCTCTTGAAAAGCTACTGGAAATTTAAACAAAATATGACAATGAAAACTCAAGAACTTTTGCTCAAGTATGGTAGAAAGAGAGAGAGAGAGAGAGAGAGAGAGAGAGAGAGGAGCAAAAGTATATCCTTAAAGCTTCTCCACTCCTTTTATAGATGCTAAACACTTGAGAGACGTTAAAGGACAGTGAGGTAATAAGCCATTTGACAACACAACACTATATAAGCATTCTGTTTAAAATTTGTGGGGACTGGTAGACCGGCCGGTCTACCGCCCGATAGTCCGGTCATAGCCAGTCAAGCCAGCTTTTGGTTCTGAAAAGATGTGTTGATTCCCTGCAACTCTGAGCTGGTTCTTGGAATTTTCTAGAGTCCAAATACTTTCCAAGGATTATAATTTAAAATAAAACATATAATTTAAAGTAAAGTACATACTTTAAATTTTTAAAATCCCTCCAAAATAGTAATCTATGTGATACATGAATACACTAATCAAGATGTGCCAAGTGGAGATCTAGAATCATATTCTTGAAAATAATTTAAGTCTAAAAGAAAATAAAAGAATAATTACATTCACATCCCTACTGGGGAATCCAACACAAATCTATTCCAACCATCAAGCATGTTTTGGAACCATCAAACCACATTTTCCAAGGTTTAATTGTTATAAGGTTCATATCAACCTTTTCAAAGGTTTCTATTATGTTAGGATGATCTGCCATAATTTTTCTAAACCTTGTCATTTTATTAATTTATGGGGAACATACTCAAAGACTAAATTCCAACAAAGACACTATCCATTTCCCAAATTTTCACTAAGTACAAGCTGCGATAGTATATACTTCATAACATCTGTTTGAGAAATAACACAAGTAATCCTAGGCATCATATAATACCTGAATTTCTTGGAAGAAAAAATAAGACCAAACACAATTTCTCTATCGCTAAATATTTACATTCACAAGGACATAATAACCAACTTAAATAATAGATAACTTGTTGTTTGCCTTCATTATTGTCTTGAGCGGCAACACTCCCATAGAGTCATAATTTGGTGCTAAATAACTTGACATGCTTCCCTTTCCTTGGAGGAACTAGAACGATGGATTTTTTAAGTACTATGTGATGGATTTGAAAGCACATCATACTCATGTGTCCATATAAAGTTTCCTCATTCCTTAAATTTCAAAAAAGAATAAAATACTTTAGTTTTCCCTACCGTGTTAAAAATAAATCTTTAAAGGAAATTTAATTGACCAAGAAACCTTTGCAATCTCTTCTTCCTTGAAGGGGGACTAACCTCAATAATGGCTTGAGCTTTGTTATTGTGAACCCGAATGCCTTTACTGTGCACCAAATACCCCAAAAAAATTCAACAATTACCCCAAAAGCACATTTGATAGGATTTTATTTTAATTGCTAATATCTCATTTTTTGAAAGTCTTTTCTCAAGTGTTCAAGATAATCTTTCATAGAATTTGATTTTATAATGATATCATCTATATAACACTCCAAAAAACCTCATACCATTTAATAAAAAATAGCATTCATTGCTCTTTGGTAATTAGCACTAGTATTTTTTATTCCAAATGACATTTTTATCCATTTGAAGGTGTCAATATTACCAGGTGCCCTAAAAGCTGTTTTATGAACATCTTATGCTATACACATTCGATTGTATCCTGAGTGTCCATCCATTATGGACATAACCTCATGTCCAGCTGTACTGTCCACAAGCATGTCCACTATTGTCATTAGATACTCATCTTTAAGAGTTGCTATATTTATATTTCTAAAGTCAACACGTATCCTTATATTTCTATTTTTCTTCGGTACATGGACTATATTTAACAACCATTCCATATACCAGGATGTCCTGATGAAGACAACATTTAAAAGGTTTTGAATTTCTTTTTTAATCTTCAATATGACTTATGGGGACATCTTTCTAGGCAATTGTTTGTATGGTTTGAAATTTGGATTTATGGAAAATTTATGCTCTGCCAAGCCTCTGCTCAGTCCTGGTAGTTCATTATAGCTTCATGCAAAGAAATCGTTATTGTCTCTCAGTACTTTAATTAATTTGGCTTTTGATTATTCATCTAGCCATTTGTTAATATGTACATGATTTGGATTACATGTACTTCCCAATTTGACTTCCTCCAAAGGGTCTTGGGAGCTGACATTTGTATTTGCTTCAAATTCATCTAACTTTATATTTCCTGACTTGTTTGTCAATGCATCTTCCCAGAATTTTTTTCCCGAACTCTTTGCTATATTTTAAAGCCAAGAATTTCACTAAAGCCAATGACATAGCTTCTTTGAACCCCTTATTGGATTCGCATTGAAGCTGCTTCATCTGGTGAGGTGTCTAACTCATATTCAATAGCTTGGTTCAACTTTAATTTTAGCTTTGCCAATTCCTTCTTTTACAATTCTTTGACTGGCTGAGTTGATAGCTAATGCTAGTTCACTTAATGGCACTATTTTAGGTTTGTACATCTCATCTTTAGAAAAGTTAGCTGCTATACAAAATGGATGAGGATCTGCCTTTATCTCCTCAATTCCCACTTCTTTACCTTTCTTATACTTTATTATCATCAATGATTGATGCATACAATACGGAATACATCTATTCATGTGGATCCAATCTATTCCTAATAAGGCATTGTACTTACTTGAAAAGGTATTCACCACAAACAAAGCTGTATTGGTTTCTATTCCTCCTATTGCCAATCGGATTCAAACAATACCTCTAGCATTCTTACTTTCCCTTTTATATCCTGCAATAGATGTGCTAATTGGGATTAACTTGACTTTTCCCTTGCCTATCTTTTTCATGATTTGATAAGGCAAAATGTTCACAACAGCTCCATTGTCTACCAAGATCCTATTGAGGGAAATTTTATCAAATGAGGTTGATAGATACAAAGGCTTCAAATATTATATCATAGCATTGGAAGGAGGCCTAAAATGATAAGAAATATCAATATAATTTAAATCTACAATAAAAGGAAATTTTGAGTCAGAATCAATTTCTATCACAAAGCTTGCATTCTCCTTCGAAGTCACTTTCGGCTCTTCTATCTCATTCCACTATCTCCATTGTCCCCCTCCCTACTGGATGACTCTTTAGAGCAGGAGACTAGTTAGATCCAAACTTCATGGTAATTGGATAAACCATGTTAATCTACACTTCTGATAGAGAACCAAATTTTAGAGCAGTCTCATTGCTTATTTGTTTATGAGTTTGGTCTTTAATGGTTTTATCCATATCAGCCTCTAGGGTAGAAGTTTTCATAGGGTAAGAGATTCCTTCCCCCTTATAGTTCAACCAACATGGCATATATCAAACCTGATTCATAACTGGCTAATGAGTTTGGAGAAATGGTGAAGAGTCGTTTTGCCCCAATCCGAGTAATTACATATGTAACATCCCAAACTTCAAATAACCATTTAAAAATGCAGAATAAATTCTTTCAAAATACCTCAATAAATCTTGATTTACAACAAATAAAATGATTATCATTCACCAACAATAGTTCAATTCCTCTACAATATAAATGCCCAAAACTGTATCAACAACTAGAAAGTACTAACTCAAATCAAAAGTTTTACTAATGAAAGTCTCTCAAAGAAACAACAACTAAAAATGGAAATAAGCAAGCTAGAAATGCTAGCTACTACCACAAGCCACTAATGATCACAAACTTCTACCTGCAAGACTTCACTTAGCTTCGTAGTGGACCGCTAACACTGGATATGTATTCCAAATCCAAAAACAAGGAAATAGATTATGAATATAACATCTTAACTTCCAAACATCAAGCAAACATAGTTATCAAATCATGCAATTATGAACCATTTTTTATTTAGTTAACAAGTGCATCCCACGCATTTCTCATTCAAGTGTGTTGGCCAAAGCCTTTTTTAAAAAAAGATTTGAGCATACCATGCCCTGAAAGTAGCTATTGCTATAGACAATAGTTCATACACCCCGCGCACAAGATTTTGTGATACGCTTCGCGCACCCGTTGGACTTACTTAGGTTGCCAACAATTGGTCTTACTCAGGTTGCCAATAATGTCACACGTCCCACACAGGCCATGCATAATACATATATATATATATATTATGCTTATCCATATCTCATAGCATGCATCTTATTTATTTTATTCCATTCTAATATCATGCTCAACATTTCATATTATCAACAAGTGCAACAAGGATAATAATAAAAATAGTACTCGGAGCTGTGCAATTAAAATGTTATAAGTCTACACTCACCAATACCGCTTTTCAAACCTTATCCTTGCCTTTGAGCGAGGCCTCAATGCCTTCCTCAAGAGTCCCTGTCAAAACAATTATAATTTCAGTCCACATTGATATATAGCTTGATAAGAAGATAACAAAATCATTAAATTAAATCAACTGAATAGATAACCATCTTTAAATCACTTATTAGAGTCTTTAAATAGCCTCTAATATCTTCCAAACACATCCCAAGTCCATATCCAAACACCCCGAGAAGTTACCAAATTCTACCAGGAAAAGCCAGTGGGGACCGGTATCCCACTTTTCAAGGGACCGGTACCCGTCCTTTTGATTTCCCAACTGCACAGAAGGGACCGGTACCCGCCTTTTCAAGGGACCGGTACCTGTCCCTTTTCCCAACAAACTGCTCAATGGGAACCGGTACCCCACTTTTCAAGGGACCGGTACCCCTAACCTTTCCAACCCCACTGCTTAACGGGGACCGGTCCCCCACGGAACAAGGGACTGGTACCCCTTGCTCAGAGTTCGTTTTCTGAAAATTTTTGTTAATCCAACTCTAAACTTTTTTTGATCCAACACCCTCAACATCCAAAATCAACCCTCCTGAAGTGTTCTAAACGTTACCACTACCAACATATTCAAATCTAAGTATCAAACTCTACCGAAACCTAATAATTTTAGGTTTTAAAGAGTAGATCTAAGAATTTATCCCAAAACGAGATTAGCCTTAAGAACTTTGATTTAGACTAATTCTAAAATGATATAAACATAAAAACTATATCAATAGCTTCATAATTACCTTAAAAACAAGGTTGAAGAAGACTTCTTCTTCTGATCTTTACACCTAGAGCTTCAATTTCTTGAATCCCTTCTTGGAACCTAGCCTCCTTTTCTCTCAAACACTCAAGCACACTTAACAAATATGATTACCCTAATGACAACCTCCCTATTACATATTTTAATCCCTTTTACATCCTTGCCCCTCCACTAATACATGAAGTTACCCTTGTGTACCATTATTCATACTCATAATATACTTATTATCTTTTAAGCATATTTTATATAAATCAACCTCTTAACTATTTACCCCTTTGGTTTATACTTACACAGAGTATAATAATTCTTCCAATTCTCCTTTGATAATTGTTATAACATTTTATAATTTATTAACTAAATGAGATGGGTAATACAACATAGGAGATCACCCAAGAGAGTGACGTAGAAGCAAAAAAACCTCTTCCAACACTATCTATTAAATTATTTAGACAACCATATTTTCTTATAAGACTAACATATCTCACTCATAATGTCCATAAAAGGTACACATACATATAATACACATTGGGCTACAAGCCCTAGTCCATCCCACTAAGGCTGTACAAATGGTACATGCCTCACTGCTACTACATAAGAAAGGCTCTCAAATTATTACAATAAATCTCACATACAAAAGAATAAAAGGAAAGACTCATCTACTCTACTGCAACTGTAGCTGGACAGTGGACAACTCTAGTCACGATCACCTGATAAAGAAGGTGTATAAAAATGTGTTAGCAAACTACGACTAAGTAAATACTATAGAATAATATAAATAAGAGAAATAAAATAATTATGGATCAAGTCAACTTTTAAATCATCTCTCTCCTTTTTCAAAAAATCATTTTTGAAACATTTGATAACTTTTTTTTTTCAAAACCATCATTTTCCATCTCTTTCCTTTCCATCATAAAATCTATCATCTAATGCATCATCATGTCATCTCATCCCACATATCTAGGGGTAGATTAACCTCCAACCATAGTTATGACAGTACTATTACCTTGAGAAATAACTCAAATAAGTACATTGACAGTTCCAGGAATCATTTAAACATTTCCCAATGGTGGGGACTAACTCTCCTACATTAGCCCATGAGTAAGGCTGAAACTGTCCTACATTATGAGTAAGGCTAA
>NMUG010012595.1:0-10322 GCA_002855965.1 Monotropa hypopitys
AAGCTTAGTACCTTCTATTGTTTAGTTGTTATTTCCCATGATATGTTACTAATGCTTGATGAATATTCTTTATTGATTTATGTGGTGTATCAAATCTCTTTCAATTGTATGAGTGAGTGAAAGTCTCTTAGCTTATGTGAGATTTGGAATCAAGACATTGTGCGGATAGTCACCCTTTGCCTTCATGCTTGCAATTTAAAATCGAAACCTTTTTGTGGTATTTCAATTGAATAACGATTGGAGTTTATGTGGATAATATATGAAGAACGAATTTGAGATAACATACTAAGCTTTATTGTTTGGGACGAACAAGATTCAAGTTGGGGGTTGTGATTCTCTTAGAATATTGTATATTCTAAGGAGAATTCATCTCTATTTCATATATGTTTCATCTTATTTTCTTTTTTTTTTCACATGATTTGCATGGTAGTTTTATGATCTTAACAGGTAAGTGATATGAAAAGGGCGGATTTTGAGCTTTACATGAAGTTATGGGATATCTTGATGATGTTTTATGAAGTATGAAGGTTACAAATGAAGTCTCAAACCATTGTTGATGATGAATTGAACAAGGATACAGTCTGACACCTCTTGTCTGCAAAAGCTATGAGGACTTAAGAACATCACAAGAGGGACCGGTCTCCCTAGCCATTGGGGACCGGTCTCCACTGGACAGTAGCTTGGGTAAAATGCAAGGGACCGGTCTCCCTAGCCGTTGGGGACCGGTCCCTCGATTGAAAATCCGAAAAGTTCTGTTTGTTTATTTTTGTAATGGAAGGGTGTTTTTGTCCAACTTAAGCTATATGTTGTGTAGCTATAAACGGGTAATGACATCCTATTTGTAGAGCACTTCATTTTCATCTCATGTTAGAGGTTTTGGCAAGAAAGGACCCTAGAAGGATATACACTAGCTCTTGAAGAATCTCTTAACTCTTTTGCTTTTTGCAAGATTTTCCGTAAGAATCTGAGTTTTTTCCTAGGTATAAAGTTATTCTCCTTGTTGTTCTCTTCGTATCTATCTATTAAGTTCAATAATCCAAGTACTTTATTTCACATCCTAGCATGTTTATGTTGTTTAATAAGAATATGAGTGAGTAGATTCTCTTGGGGTGGTCATGGCTAGGGAAGTTCTATGACGTAAGGTGATTTGCGTGTTCATTTGGGTGTGCAATCATAGAAGGTCCTTAGATTGGTTATTCTCACCTTTGGTCAAGGCTTAATAGTGTTATCTTCTTGATTTTGTGTTGACGAGTAGCCTTGGCACACATAACTCTTGGAGTGATGGCCTCTTAAGCGCTTAATTCATTTGTTATCGGAAATTTCATCTCTTTAGGACCATCTATAGTTGTACTCAAACTTCATTAATGCTATTCTATCAAATGATGGTTGCGTCTCAACCTTAATTCATTATTTCCATGAACACTCACTTAACTTAAGTCTGAACTATTCCAATCCATGACTGTTCCCTCTTTTAAGGAATTAGTTTACCTTTCATCATATGAATCTTTGAAAAAATTATTTGGTTGGCATTCCTAAAGCCGAAAAACAAACAAAAATCCAAAGAAAACAACTAACTAATCTCTGGCCTAAAAGAATTCTCTGTGGGATCGATCTCGTACTTACGAGTTAATTGCTACACTGGTCTTAAGCCTTACGCTTCGGGCAGCCATATTCCATATACACACTTGGGTGGTAAGCATGGTTCAGTATACTGTAGATAGTGTTAAATTGGTAAAAGAATGATTGAAAATAGCACATGATAGATAGAAAAGTTATTCAGATAAGTGACAATGGGATTTAGAATTTGAGGTGAGTGACTGGGTGTTTATTCAAGTATCGCCATGGAAAGGAGTTATTCGATTTAAGGGTAAGAAAAAATTATCACCGAGATATATTGGGTCATATGAAATTACAGCTAGAGTTGGGTCAACAGCTTATCGGTTAGTTTTACCAATTGAATTGGCATGTCTGCATAATCTTCTTCATGTATCGATGTCGCGGAAGTATATGTATGACCCATCACATGTTCTAGAATAAGTACCAATGCAGCTAAGGGAAGACTTATCCACATTAAGGGACCGATTCAAATTTTAGATCAAAAAGAACAATTATTGCGTCATCGTATTATACCTCAAGTTAAGGTGTAATGGCAAAATCAAAATATGGAGGAAGAAACCTACGAGACCGAGGAATTTATGCAGAACCATTATCCTCATTTATTTGCTTCAGGTACTTTAAATTTCGAGGACAAAATTTTCTATGTGGGGAAAGTTGTAATACCCGTCTTAGAAAAATTCAATGCTATTTATTTATTTATTTATTTGCAAGATTACACATGTTCTAGTTATAATTCATTTCGGTTTAATGCTTCAGAGGAATCAAACTAGAAAAAACCCATATTAGATGTCTCTGGTATGAATATTTGAATAAATTCCGAGAGAGAGAATTGTGTGTAAAATGAATTGTAAGCTAATAAAACCCTAGTTCTGAAGTTTGGGGTAATTTAGAATGAGTTTGAATCGGGTTTGGTCCATATATTGAGCTCATGGGAAAATTGTCTCAAAATAGTCTACATATCGATATGTGTTCAACCGGTTAAGAACACATATCGATATGTGTTTGAACTGCTCTCTGGACTTTGGCCCAAGGATACTTTGTATATCGAAATAAGAAGTCACACATATCATTATGTGTGATTAAGCAGTGATTATATATCGATATGTGGAAGAAGGGTATATCGAAATGTGGTATATTGGTCTCTGGATTTTGGCTAGGTAGGAATGCTACACATCGATATGTGCAAGAGAACATATCGATATACAAGGCCTCTATTGGAATAAATATAGGTGAGCAATCAATTGATATGTGAAAGAAAATAGGGGTTGGATATCGAAATGTGTAATGGTTAGGCTGTATATCAAAATGAACATTGAATGCATATCAATATGAAAGTGAAAACCAAGTGTCGTGAATTAGTCACTCAATGGAGTTTGTTTGTATCTAATAATCGATCAAAACATCGGTGGGGAGTCATTATTCTCGAAAAGTTATCATAAGAAACTTAAAGAAAAAGAATACGTGAGAGAGTGAGCGAGGATTGCTCGAAGAATTTGACGGGAAATCAAGCAAAAGGAAACCATAGAATCAATTTCACGGGTAAGTTATGTTTAGATTATATTTTATTTCGTAGAAAAACTTGGGTCTTTTGTTGATTTTTAAATTAAATCGATTTTAATGCAAAAAATTTAGTTTTAAATAGAATTGAACGGTTTTCTTTGATAAATTGGTGTATTCGGGAGATTTAAAAGTGATTGGATGAGTTCTTACATGGGTTAATGTTGGAAAATTAGATGCTAGTGTATCAATTATGGTTGAGCGTTGGTTTTTGTATGGAATCGATGTTTGGGAAAGATTAACAGTGTTGGAGAATTCTGGGTTTCTTTGGAACAGGACATATATTCAAATAAAGGTTATCTGTATATCAATATATGCCAACAGTGAACCAATCTGAATGAAAATAATGTATATCAATATGTGTAAGTTTTATCGAAATGTTTGATTAAGTACGCATATTGATACGTGTACCAATTATAACCAATCAGTATGCGAATTATGGAACATATATCGATATGTGTAATAGGTCAACCCAATCAATATATGATTAAAGGAACATATATCGATATGCATTAAAGATGCATATCGATATGTTGTGCTACTGATGGGAATTGGACAGTTGATAAAAAAATGAAATAAAAATTAAAAATAAAATGGAAATAAATAAATTAAATTATATTTAAATGAAAATAAATAGAAGATGAGGATCAATGAGTTATGCAATGATTATATTTATGCAATCTTTTTGTATTTGAGATATATTGTTTTGGATACTAACATGTGGACTTTATCATGGAATAAGGAGGGCACGTCCAATGTGCCAAAGGATTGAACAACCACATTCACGAACTTATTGTGAGTTGTTTCGGATTTACATATTTTTAATTAGACATTTGTTTATGTAATATTCATCTTTATTTGTCATTGTAAATTGATAAGCATATCTTTAATACAAATCAAGGGATTAACGGAAAGGATAAAAAATGATATCAATGAATTTAAAAATGACCTAATGGCCGAAGAAAATGTATAAATATGGTAATTATGCCGCTATTAGCCGTAATAGGCGACAATTAAGACAAAATAGCCCGAATTGTTGGTGAGTATGTCAACTATATGCCGGTGGTTGCCCAAATGGGCACTGTGAATGGCGATTAAGCCAATTTGGCCCTAATGGGCGATGGAAAATGGTTCAATGCCGAATAAAAAAGATACACCCGAATTATAAGATATATAGGGCTACAAACGAACCGAATCGAGACAAACTTTAAAATGTTCATGTTTGATTTGTTAAGATTTTATCAAACTCAAACTCGAACTCGAACTCAGTGAAAATTTGACGAACTAAGCTCGAGCCGAACTCTCCTAAGTTTGACTCGAATGCGAACGTGTTCACGAACCTTAACGAGCGAAACATTAACACCTATTTATGTATACATAAGGGTTTAGGCTACAAATAAATAAGTTTTCTATGTAATTAATTATAAGAAACATATATATAAAGTTTATATGTTCACAAATTTTGAGAATTTTATTCTATACAAATATGTATTTATACATATAAATTCATTTATGTATAAATTTGTATATAAAATCTTCATTTTGTACATATATTCTGGGTTTGCGAGCCTAGTCGAGCCGAATACTGTTATGCTCAGGTTCAACTCATTTATCGTACGAGTCTAAAATTGAGGTTCAGGTTCGGTTCATTTAATAAACGAATCAAACTCGAATGAGTTCGTACTGAATCGAGCCTCGAATAGTTTACGAACGGATCAGTTCATTCACAGCCCTAAAGATATGTAATACGTAAAAGAAGTGGAACAAGAAGAATTATACCTGACGTTGCTACATTTGATATTTAAAAGAATATTGTCTTATTGTTTTTGTATAATTATTTCATATGATTTCTGATGAACACTCCTAAAATTTGATTTCAAATTCTAGATTTCCAGAAATAGCCAGACGATCCACTACTAGCGTAAGTCTCATCGGGCAAAACACACGGTAGCTGAACCTTTATGATTTAGATTTGTTAAGTTGTTGTATTTGGAATATTTGTAGACATTAATCAATTGAGTTGTATAATTTACTTTTCCACTGAAAACTCTGCAGTGCAATAGTTTATTAAGGGTTAAGCTTACTGAGAAGTTTTTGGGTGCCCGTTGTGTAATACCCGTTTCTTTTATTTATAATTTGAAAATTTTTAACGTTTATCGAAGGAGAAAGTGAGGAAATAATAAATCTATTTTGTTTATTATTGGAGTTAAAAGAGTTTATTAATGGGATTAATAGGTATTTTTACATGATTTTAATTAATAAGTGTGGCATAAGTAAGATTAATGGCTCACAAGGGTAAATACATGGATTAATGGAGGGGCAATGAAGTAAAAGTGATTAAAAATCTGTATTAGGGTTGAATCATTAGGCTAATCTTTATTCTTTTGCGTAAGTGTTGTGCCTTGGAGAGTTTAGAGAGAAGGGTGACTAGGAGGAGTAAGAGAGATTCAACTTTAGAAGCTCTTAGAGTGAAATTTGGAAGGAGAAATCTTCTCTAACATTGTTCCTAAGGTAATTTCTAATCTATTGATGTAATTTTTATATTTGTATCATTTTATAATTAGTCTAGATCGGATTAAGGACACTAATCTCATTTTTTTGGGAAAAACTCTAGGTTTAAGGACTGATTGTTGAGATTTCGGTGTGTTTAAGAGTTGGTTAAGGTCACAAATTGAATATGTTTAGTGTCAATTTGTTTATAACACTTGAGATGGTTTGATTTTGGATGTTTAGAGGTTGGATCGAAAAGATTTGAGATGGTTTGTCAAAAGAATTTTTATGCGAAAACATTTTCTGAACAGGGGGTACCGGTCCCTTGTTTTATGGAGTATCGGTCCCCGTTAAGCAGTTGGGTTAGAAACGTTAGGGATACCGGTCCCTTGAAAAGTGGGGTACCGGTCCCCTCTCAGCAGTTTGTTGGGAAAAGGGGCGGATACTGGTCCCTTGAAAAGGCGGGTACCGGTCCCTTCTATGCAGTTTGGAAATCAAAAGGAAGGGTACCGGTCGCTTGAAAAGTGGGGTACCGGTCCCTGTTGGGTTTTTTTGGCAGATTTTGGTAACTTCTCGGGGTGTTCGGATATGGACTTAGGATGTGTTTGGAAGGTATTGGGGCTATTTAAAGACTCTAATAAGTTGTTTAAAGATGGTTATCTATTCAGTTAATTTAATTTAATGATTTCATTATCTTCTTGTCAAGCTATATATTAATGTGGACTGAAATTAAAATTGTTTTGATTTAGACGCTTGAAGATTTGAAAAGCGTTATTGGTGAGTGTAGGTTTATAAAATTGTAATGGTACATCACCGAGTACAGTATTGATTTTTATCGTTGTTATACTTGTTGATAACATATTTTGTTGAGGATAAAAGGATAATTGCATGAAATAAAAAAATGCATGTTATGAGATATGGATAAGCATAGTATGTATATGTATGTATTATGCATGGCCTGCGTAGGACGTGTGCCGTTATTGGCAACCATAGTAAGTCCAATTGTTGGCAACCTGAGTAAGACCAACGGGTGCGCGGGGCGTATCCCAAAATCTTGTGCGCGGGGCGTACGAACTATTGCCTATAGCAATAGCTATTTTCAGGGCATGGAATTCTCAAATTTTTTTAAAAAGGGCTTTGGCCAACACACTTGAATGAGAATTGCATGGGATGCACTTGTTAACTAAATAGAAAATGGTTCATGATTGCATGATTTGATAACTATGTTTGCTTGATGTTTGGAAGCTAAAATGTTATATTCACACTCTGTTTCCTTGTTTTTGGACTTGGAAATATGTATCAAGTGTTAGCGGTCTACTACGAAACTAGAGTGAAGTCTTGCAGATAGAAGTTAAGATTAGTGGTGGCTTGTGGTAGTAGCAAGCATTCCTAGCTTGCTTATTTCCATTTTAGTTGTTATTTCTTTGAGAGACTTTTATTAGTAGAACTTTTGATTTGAGTTAGTACTTTCTAGTTGTTGATGCAGTTTTGGGCATTTACGTCATAGAGGTATTGAACTATTGTTGGTGAATGGTAATTGTAGTGACTGAAAATCCATAGGGTGTTGTGGATCCTTCGGATGATGGCCGGACGACTGGAGTGAGTGCTTCGGCTGGGTGCTCGGTTACCTATAAGAGAAGATGGATCACCTGCTTGGCTCCTGCAACCACAAAGGTCAGTGCCCACCGGTCGGCAGCGACCGAGAGGGGCCTCCGATGGCTAAGTCAGCGACGGTCTAAGAAAGGAAACCGTAAACGGAAGGAGAGTCGGAGAGATACCAGAGAACTGTCCCGTGAACAGTGTTTTGATGGAGTTTATATAGGCGTGCTGACTTTGGCGCCAAGAATGCAAGCGTGTGATGCACACGGGCGGGAGGATGAGTGCTGACGTTAGCCCTACAGTGCTAGTGGGCCGTTGAACCGACCCGGGCCACGTCAACAGATGTACGGCCGACCCGAGTGCCACCTGCCGGAGGTCATTGTTCCCTGCTGCTGCCGATGGTGGACCCCTCCGGCATGAGACCGTCCGTCGGTGGAAGTTGTCCCCTCTCTCAGTGGGGAGTGGAAACGCTGGGCTTCCTTGACGTCCGGATAGAATGCCGAAGGTTGAAGGAGACCGCATGGCCGGACCGGCCTGACTCCTTCTGGTGTCCATTGAGACTACTTAGGATGTTGAACACATCATGATCCGCCAGATCTGTCCAACAACAGTGTATGTTCGGAGGTCCGTGAGGCCGACGGCCCTGAATTGCTCCGTGAGATACATAATGGATACGGATTGTTGGGCTGATCCAGATAGATGGGGTCCGGCCCAAGACGGTTAGGGTCCGGCTACCACAATAGCCCCTCAATTCTTTTCAATTTGTTGGAAGGGATTGATGCAGTATGCCGGACGCTAATCAGTCCGTTGAGCCGGATGTTGAGTGATGTTGCCGAAGGATTTCATGATCCAGAAGCTTCGTGGTGGGTGTTTGACACACGCGCGTTGTCCGGCGCGTCGTTGGGGGGTGTAATGATTGTGTTTCAACCGCCATTTCCGGGGTGTCCACGTGTCAGTTTATGATTGGTCGGAGGAAGAGGTGGTACTGATGGGACGTCCCTTCGAAATCTGTACTGTATTTTGATTGGTCCGCGCCGCTTCTTCGGGATCCGCGAAGGGCAGGCTGTCCCCTGCCTTCGCCTATAAATATAGAGAGGTGGTAGTTGAAGAATTTACTGCTCCCGAATTTCTTGCTCTCCGACGCTTGATTCCGACGACTGCTAGCTTCCGGACTTTCAGACTTCCAGGCTTGCTTCGTTCTTCCTCTCTTCAGGTATTGTCCGGATCTCAACTATGTATTTTATTTTCTTTATCAAGACGATCTCCTTCTCGGTTGATGGAAGATTCGTCAATCCGACTGCTTGTCTGGCGGACGGTCGTCCCTTTTGTCGTCTGGGTTATGAACCCATTGGCGGAGGGCAAGTAGAGTCCGCGCAAGACCCAAGTATGGGGATTTATCACCCTCTAACTATCATTTTGATTGTCCGGTAGGACGTGAGCAGAAGATGTCGGATTCTGACGACACCCGATCCGTCAGAGATGCGGAGATAGGCTCGGAGATGGGTTCTGACGTGGAGAGATACTATGACACCCCGACCGACGTGGAGTCCTCGTCGTCCTCGTCGACGCCGAGCAACGAGGCTGATAGCGATAAAATTGTTGAGTCGGCCAGCCCGATAGATACCTGTCCTCCCCCGGCTGCTCCTGTTGATGTTGAGGAGGCCGCCGAAGAAGTGGAGCCAGAGGCCGCTGGGCCGTCCGGCAGGCGTGCTTGCCCCTTCTTGAAGTACACAAAGACCAGCGTCCACCTACCGGATGACTTTAGGGAAAGATTTGCCATCCCAGATGATGTCACGCTAGAACTTCTGTATGAGCCGGCGGAGGTTCCATACAGAGATAATTATGTTGTCATCCCACTGATGGCCATTACGGAGGGAGGCCTCCGGCTGCCTGTCGACGAGTTTATCAGAGACCTCCTACGGGAGTATGATCTCTCCCCAGCCCAGCTCTCCGGGAACACGTATAGAGTGGTCGGCTGTATAAGGAAGTTGTGCCGGACCCAAGGTCTTGTCTTTGATATGGCAGATCTTTTTGGCCTCTTCACACTTTCACAAAATAGAAAGAAATAGAGATTTTTCTTGAGCGCCCGGCCAGGGTCCGGATACTTGTTCACCTATCTGCCGGACTCTGATAAGTGGGTCGAAATTTATGTTGCTGTGATCGGAGGCTATAACAATCCTGTCGACGACAGCGTACCCATACCGACTGCTAAGGGGTCACCCGGTAAGCTTCGTTTTAGTTTTTTTGCTCCCAATTCATTTACTGAACCTTTACGCCGGCTGATTCAATTCTCTATCTTGCAGCTCTTTCAAAGGTTACCATTCGGTTGAAGAACCGGTCCGATCCTGATCATATTGCTGCGCTTCGGAGATTCCCACACCGAGACGTACCCCGGATCTTGGAATACCAGCCGTCGTACCTTTCTTTTCTGGAAGACAAGAGGAAACGAGCTGCCCGCCGAACCGCTGCCATTCAACCTAAGCCCTCGGCAATGACGATCAGAAAAGGTTTTGAGGGTGTTGCTGCTTCCTTTGCCGGCAACTACGTCAAGAAGAGGAGGAAGGTGACCAAGGAGGGAGAAGGCACCTCTGCCAGGCCTGATGGGGTCCCACAAACTCCCGGGCCTCGTGATCAGGTGGGGGCTGGTGACGGCTCCCGGACACCTCTGGTTGTGTCTGGAGTTCAAACCACGGAGGTGGTTGCTGAAGAGGGGACCCAGCAGCCCCATGCCCGGACGACCTCTCTTTCTGTCGGAGACCATGGAAAGCGGCCAGCTGCTGATGAAATTTGGCGGCCATAGCTGACGTGGCCGGACGGCACCCATGCGCTGGCCACTGACGGTGTGGTTGAACATCCTGAGCTGTGAGTGAGGTTCGCCCGGCTTTTGGCATCGCCCGACAATACTGCTCCTCTGCCGGACAACTATGAAGACAGGATGGAGAAGGGATTCTCCAGCATTGTTGAGGTAATTTCTTCAGTTGGTCTTTTCATCCGGCGCCCTGCACTTGTACAGTTTTTCATAATTTTTCTGATTGTTTGATATTTTTTGTAGGGCCTGG
>NMUG010012596.1:0-10320 GCA_002855965.1 Monotropa hypopitys
TTAATTCACTTCAGTTTTCTTAATCCAAACTCACCAAAAATCAATTTAAAAACCTTTAATCAGAGAAAATCAATACTCTAAGATGTAGTACACATCTATATTCAAATCATACTCCAAGTTTATGTTTTAAAAACAACTCTAAATCACTCAAAATCATGAGTTTTCAAATAAAATCAAGAAAAACAGTGGCTAATCGTAATTAGTGTAAAAACTCTAATCTGTGCTTAATTATGCATTAAATTAAAAATCTAAAATGGTAAGATTTACCTCAAAGATGTGATGAACAACTTCTATGAAGGATTTTTTCCCAAAAACCCTTTGATCCAAGGCTTATTTTTGCAATCTCTCCAAGTTACATTCTCTAACCTCTCTCTATAGCCACCACAAAGTTGTGATTAACCCTAATGAGGCTATAACCTCTTAATATAACCCTAATCAGATTTTTCATGATAAAGACCATATTGCCCTCTATATTAATCACAAACCAACATTGCATGCCACCCCTTTAATTCAAATTAGAATTATATAAGTCTTTTATAATTAAATATCATATTTAACTCCGAAAAATCCCAAAAAAATACTAACTTAACAGATTATTTTTCTTTAACTCACACATTATTTTCGAACTTATTTTTAATAATTATTGTTGGGGGCCGAACTGTGAAGAGGCCGGAGCCACGACCTCCGCCGTGAGGACCGCAACACGAGCCAGCTCAAACGACCGAGCAATGCATTGCCGAAGTCAGGGCCTCTCTGGTGCTCTGTCCGGTCTAGGACACTCATAGTCCAGAGGAGGTGCCTAGCCGAAGTAACATAGATGCAAGGTCGTGCGACCAAAGAGAGGAAGGGCCGAGGAGGGAAGCTCCTCGGGGGTCACTTATGTGCAGAAGGTTTATCGCCCAACGACGGCCCGGTCCATAACCAGCTAAGCCGAAGCGTGCCGCTTCGGCCGAACAAGACAAACATATTGTTCGTAGCAAAAATTCCCTCGGAGACAGCATCCAGGGTTTCCCGCACATGGCAGACACACGCTTGACACAGGAACCAGCTTTTTCGTAATTCCCGTCGCACGTCAGACATGCTTTATCAGCTTTTCTGCCGCCCAATGCTGTCAGGCGCCGCCGCCTGACACTGTCAGATCCAACCGGTCGGCCACACCATCAGAAGCACAGGGGGACAGGCACACTATCCCATGATGCGTCACAACAGTGCAACCGTGCCGAAGCGCGTACCCCTCACTCTCCGATGGATCTATAAATAGGGGAGAGCATTCAATGCAGAGTTACCATTTCTCACACTAGCCCAAGCTCTGTCCATTTGCTTTCTCACTCTAAACCCTTTGCTGACTTTGCCATTGGAGGGTCCACCGGCGACATCCGTCGGTAGCCTAACGTTTCTCTCTTTTGCAGCTTAGTCCAGCCGCCCATCTCCACCACTTGCAATCGGAAACCATCGGTAGAAAGGCTTACTCCCCAACATTTGGCGACTCCGCTGGGGACGCCTTTCTCAAACACTCAAACTTCCGTTCTGAGCTTGAAGATGACTTCCAGAGACCGAAACTCCAAGGACAACCAGTCTGATGGCAGAAGGAACAAGGGTAAAGAGGTAGCCAGGATCGGGGGACTCTGCTCTCCGCACTCCTGAGCGTGTCCGTGCTGGCGATGCCAGCTACCATACTAGTGAGTGTCCTGACCCTCCGGCCAAGCTAATCACAAGGCAGTACATCCGCCAGCTGGAGGGCGATCTGGGCCGAAGGGATCACCAAATTGATGCCCTCATCAGAGAGATGACCCTCCTTAGGGAGGCTACCGAGAATAAAAGGGTTGCGCCTGCACTGAGCCGTGTCGAGAGGGATGACAGAGAGCACCAGGAGCCATCCCAGAGCAGGAGCAGGTCTGACTGGGACAGGCCGTCGGTCCTAAACAGACTAGGGGAAAGGATAGAAGAAATCCTTGCCCGACAGAGGAATAACGAGGATCATCGCGTCAGGCGCCGAGTCTTGCCTCCCCGGCACAGAGAAGAGCGTTCAGCCGAAAGCCGTCGGCCCTTGCCACCTGTCTTTGGCCACCTCGGCCCAAATGCAGCTCAGAGACCCCGCCCAACACGGGAGCAGTTACCACCCAGGCGCCAGAGACACAGCGGCTAAGGAGACAGTCAGGCACCTCACTCAGAGCAGGAGGTATCCCAGAGAAGAAGAAGGGAGGTCTCACCGGCTCGGACCAATGAGCCGTGCCGGCGTGACAGAATTCCACTGCACTCCTTTTTCTCCAGAAATTGAAGATGCGAGGCCTCCATCAGGTTTTTCAGCGCCAAAGTTCAACAAATACGATCCCAAAATGGATTCATATACCCATATTGTGCATTTCAGGCAGATGATGTCCCTCTACTCGGGGTAGGATGCCTTGATGTGCAAGCTCTTTCTATCCAGTCTCGGCGAGGTTGGGTTGCTCTGGTTTGACCGTCTGCCAGTAGGGTCCATCTCCTTCTGGAGAGACCTCTCAACGGACTTTCTGGCTCGGTTTATCACCAGCACCAGAGTCAAGAAAGAGGTTGATTCCCTTCTCGGCCTTCGGCGAGCAAGGTTAGAATCTCTGCGCCAATACGCAACCCGGTATTGGGACCTCTACAACGAGATTGAAGATTGCGACCAAAAAATTGGAGTGACTTCATTCAAGCTTGGCCTGGACCATTCCAGCCGAAAATTAAAAGATTTAATATTGTTCCCTCCAGCCACCATGAACGAGCTCATGGCCAGAATTGAGCTCCACGCCAAGCTAGAAAAGGCCAAGGAGGAGAGGAGCAAGTCCGAGCAACGCTCCGGCCACGGCTCTATCAACAACAACAGTTCGGTCAGGAGAAAAGAGACCAACATTGTCCAGTCGGGGGAGCCACAGACATACAAGCTGTACGAGTATGTGGCCCACACCACTGTCTTCAAGCAGCCAACCTTCATGCTCCTTCGCAAAATCGAAAAGGAGTCGTACTTTAGATGGCCAGAGAAGCGGTTAGGGGCTCAAAGAGGTGACAACGACAAATTCAGGTGCTCCTATCACAGAGAAAAAGGGCACTTGACAACCAACTGCCGAGCCTACAAAGACTTCCTTGAGGAGTTGGTCACCGTTGGCCACCTTGGAGAATTTATTGATGCAGAAAAGACAGTTGCGCTGAAGGAAGATCATAAGTCGGCCCTAAGAATCATCAATGTGATCCACGGGGTGGATCACCGACGAGAGGAGCAGCTTCAGTCAAAACTCCAACAGATTGAGGCAAAGGAGATCCTTGTCGTCCAGCCAATGCCGAAGAAGCCGAAGCCGGACTCCAGGTATTCCATCACTTTTTCTTCTAGAAATTCTGAAAGGGTCCAACACCCCCACGACGACGGGCTAGTCGTCACCCTACAAATTACCGACTACCAGGTCAGTAGAGTCCTCATCGACCTCGGCAGCTCGGCAGACGTCATATACTATTCCTTGTTCAAGAAAATGGGGTACAAAGCAGAAGATCTTCAACGACCGACGTGCCACTAGTAGGGTTCAACGTGGCGTTAGTCTGGACGCTCGGAAAAATCATCATACCAGTGGCCATCGACACGGTCACCACCGAGGTGGAATTTGTGGTGGTTGACGTCCCCCCTACAACACTATCCTCGGCTGAACCTAGGTCCATATCATCAAAGGAGTCGTTTCCACACACCATCAGGTTATTAAATTTATTGGCAACAGAGGCGTGGAGGAGCTTAGGGGAGACCAAACCTCGGCGAAGCAGTGCTACATCGCTGCTGTCAAAGGAAAGGTTACCCCAGAACAAGTCCACTGGGTGGAGGTTCCAGATCAACTGGTGCTGGAGGATGTCAGTTCAAGTGCCTCGACCAAATCCATTGAGGACCTTGAGACCGTCCCTCTGAGCGCCGACGATCCGGAGCGATTCTTTCTTATTGGTTCTGAAATGACCGAAGCAGACAGGGCGGCCACGATCAGCTGCCTTAAGCGTAATGTTAAAATATTTGCCTGGACATCCTACGAAATGTCGGGCGTGGATCCGGAGTTTATCAGTCATCACCTCAACGTTCGGCCGGAGTGCCGGCCCGTTGTTCAGAAGGCCCGACGGTCGGCAGCTGCTCATGCCGACGCTGTTATTGAAGAATTGGACCGTTTGACCGAAGCGCAGGCGATCCGGGAAGTACATCACCCCACCTGGTTGGCCAACACGGTGGTGGTCAAAAAGAAGACCGGCAAGTGGAGGGTTTGTGTTGATTACACTAATCTCAATGAAGCTTGTCCCAAGGACAGCTTTCCAGTACCAAGAATTGTGCAGCTGGTCGACTCAACGGTCGGATATCCTAGGATGAGCTTTATGGATGCATACCGAGGGTATCATCAGATAGCCATGTTCGACCCGGATCAAGATAAAACGGCGTTCATCACTCCCAGGGGTCTGTTTTGCTACCGGGTGATGCCCTTCGGCCTCAAGAACACCGGAGCAACCTAACAGAGAATGATCACAAAAATGTTCAGCTCTCAGCTCGGCGATACAATGGAAGCCTACATAGACGATATGGTTGTCAAAAGCAAGACCGAGGGGGACCACCTGGAAGATCTTCAGAAGGTGTTCAATATCTTGAAAAAACACAAGCTTCGGCACAACGCTTCCAAATGCGCCTTCGGAGTTAGCTCGGGGAAATTCATAGGCTACCTTGTCACTCGCTGAGGCATTGAAGCCAGCCCTTCTCAGGTCTCGGTCATCCAGAAGATTGAAGAGCCCAGAACCTTGAAAGAAGTACAGAAGCTAACAGGAATGGTCGCAGTCCTGAACCGATTCGTCAATAGGTCCTCAGACAAATGCCGACCGTTCTATGAGGTGTTGAAAAAAAACAGCCGAAGGCACTTTCTGTGGACAGATCAGTGCAAGGAGGCCCTCGGCAATCTCAAAGAATACCTCTCTTCGGTTTCCCTGCTTGACAAACCAATGCAGGGGGAACAGTTGTACCTATACCTTGCCATCACACCACATGCCGTCAGCTCAACATTGGTCCGACAAGAGGGGTCTCAGCAGCAGCATGTCTACTTTTCCAGCAAGTCCCTCATCAGTGCCGAGACCAGGTACCTTCCTCTTGAGAAACTCGCATATGCTTTGGGTATTGCCTCCAGAAAACTGGCACCATATTTCCAGGCACATACTATCGTTGTCTTGACCGAGTTCCCCCTTCGGACATTGCTTAAACGCGCCGATCTGTCCGACCGACTCACCAAATGGGCTGTGGAACTGGAAAACTTCGACATCAAATTCCAGCCCAAAATAGCAATCAAGGGCCAAATCTTGGACGACTTCCTTGCATAATTCTCTCCTCGGCCAGAGGACCCTCAGGCTGACGAAATCATTGCCGAACAAACCCTGCTAGAGTCTCTGCCAAATCAGGACTCGTGGAGAATGTTTGTAGACGGTGCATCTAATTGCCGAGGGAATGGAGCCGGAGTTGTCCTCATTTTCCCTGAGGGTGTCACTCATGAACATTCCCTTCGGCTTAACTTTGGCGCTTCCAACAACGAAGCAGAGTATGAAGCCTTACTAGCCGGCCTGAATGCTACCGAAGAACTGAAGATTCAAAGCCTTAGCATCTACAACGACACTCAGCTCGTGGTCAACCAGGTCAACGTTGACTACGAGTGCCGAGACGAGCGAATGGGCAGGTACATGCTGAAAGTCAAACAAAGAATGGGGATATTCAAGCAAATCCAAATTCAGTAGGTCGGCAGGGAACAAAATGCCCACGCCGACGTTCTGGTCGGAATTGCCTCAACAACAGAATTCAAAGAGCGGAGGACAATCAACGTCCAAAGCTTAGATCAACCAAGTATAGAAGCGCCGAAGTAGCTTGCCGTCTTCTTCATCAGCCAGGGTCCCAGCTGGATGGACCCCATCATCTCATTTTTGAAAGACGACTCATTACCCGAATACGAGGGAAGCCCAACGAATCATCCACAAGTCGGCCCGGTTCTGGCTTGGCCCTCATGAGAAGTTGTACAGACGATCATTATCTGGACCGTACCTCCTTTGTGTGCACCCAACATTGGTGGAGGGCGTATTGCAGGAGCTCCACACCGGCAGCTGCGGAGCACACACTAGGGAAAGATCAATAGCACACCGGGCCATCTCCCAAGGGTACTGGTAGCCGAAGATGATGGAAGACGGGGAGTAGATAGTGAAGAAGTGTGACTCCTGTCAGCGATTCTCTCCAATCATCAGACAACCTATCGAGGAGCTTACGCCTTTGACCAGCCCATAGCCCTTTGCCCAGTGGGGCCTGGACATTGTCGGCAAGCTCCCTACGGCACCATGAGGATTTAAGTTCTTGATCACGATAACAGACTACTTTTCCGAGTGGGTGGAAGCCGAGACGTTGGTCACCATAGAGGACAAGGATGTGAAAAGGTTTGCCTGGAAAAACACTATCTCTCGCTTCGGCATCCCCTACGCCTTTATCTCAGACAACGGCACTCAGTTTGTAGGGGACCTCTTTACCAACTTCTGCGCCGAGCACAGAATTAGGTTCTACAATTCCACTCCCCACTACCCGCAAGGCAACGGTCAGGCCGAAGCATCCAACAAGACCATCGGCAGTGGCATCAAAAGAAGACTTCAGGAAGCAAAAGGAGAAGTGGACCGAAGAGCTTCCCAGTGTTTTTTGGGTTTACCGAACAACCCCTCGGTGCTCTACAAGGCAAACCCCGTTCTCGTTAGCCTTCGGCATGGAAGCAATCATTCCACTAGAGGCCGGGCTGCCAACTGTCAGAACCGAAGGCTTCGACGAGCCAACAAACAACGCAACAATTGAGAAGGATCTGGACCTAACCGAAGAAAGAAGAGATTCGGCTAGGATCAGACTAGCCGCCTACCAGCAAGGAGTGGCAAGAAACTTTGCACGGACGGTTCGGCCCAGAGCGTTCAAAATTGACGACCTCGTCCTAAGGAAAGTCGTGGGAAATACGAAAAAGAGCTCAGATGGCAAGCTCGGTCCAAACTAAGAGGGGCCGTATAGAATGGTCGGCCATGCAGGGACCGGGGCTTACCGATTTGAAGAGTTGGATGACACTCCAATACCGAGGCCGTGGAATGCTACAAACCTAAGACTGTACTATCACTGACCATGTAAATCTGGCCTATGGCCCTCAATCATTGAAAGTTTGATTCTCAAAAAATTGTGCTCAAAATTTCCATCTCTTTCTTCGGCGCTATACCGCCGAAGCAGCTTACAGTTGACGTTTATCTAGGATGGGTGTTCCAACTCTCCCCTACTTAAAAAAGATTTCGTCCCCAAAATAGTTGACACTAGCATGTATAAGCACACACATTCTCGCATTGATATATCGCATTTCATCAGTTATTTAACAATCTAACACGGTATTGTAAATAACGAAATGAAATTCACTTTCAAATACCTGGTGTGTCTTCATTTGTAACAGTTTGCGAACCAAAGTGAAACCCTTCCAGTTCTGTTCTCATCCCTCGTCATGGCTTTCACTGCTGCTGACACTTCTCCCTTTGGACACTGTGGACGTATGTGTCCATACTCGCCGCACCCGTAACACTTCACATTTCTTTGATCTTCCTTCAGACAATCCTTCACACTCGGCCTCTGATTACTCTGAGTTTTCCTAGACTGAGATCTTACCTCAACACTTCTCGAATCATTATTTCCTCCTTTTCCCGAAAAATTTCCTCTACTTCTTTTTACATCTTCACGGTACACCCTCATCTCATCAATATCTTTCTCCATTTTCCTTGCAGTTTCCACCAAATCCGCGTAAGAAGTTTCCATCTACCCAGTCAACCTGGTAGCAATGGGTGGTATCAAATCACTCTTGAAGTGCATGCAACTCTTTTCATTTGTGTTCACCAGATCGATCGCATAACGAGACAGAAAAGCAAATATGGCCTCATACTCGGTTACTGTCTGACCACCTTGCTTGAATGTGATAAACTCTGCCTCCCTCTTCAGCTGGTAACTCTCGGGATAGTATTGTGCATGAAACTTTCGAACAAACATATCCCAAGTAATAACTCCTCTCACCTCGGGTAATACTCCTGGAAACGGTGCCGTCCTCAACCTACTGAAATTTTCCCACCAAACCAGTGCTTCTCCGGCTAAGCTGAATGATGCTAGCCTAACTTTTTGTTCGTCTGTCGTCTCCAAAATGTTGAAGACCCTCTGTATTCCCTCCATCCATGCCTCCGCCACACTCGAATCAATAGTACCTTCGAACTCTGTCGAATGCAACCTCTTGAACTTTTCATATGATGTAGCAGATCCCCCTAACTCTGGTGCTTGCTGGTTAGCATAGTTGGTCAAAGCTACGACAAGGCGATCTATATCCCCTTCTGCCCTTTGAGCCCCCTGGACATTTGGCTGATTAACTTCTCCAGCACTGGACTGCCCTTCTGAATAATGATCCATAATATTTTTCCTGAACTTTAATCATAGACAACCATCACAAACAATTATTAATAAAACCGTTAACGTTAGTCCATAAATGCATGCGACACACTAACATCCTAAGGTCCACTACGACTCTACAGAAATTCCTAAGAGTAACCATGCATTACTGCTGATTCGCCCAAACTTCTAATTAGAAGATACGTTAGCTAGGCGATCTTCTAATCAGACCTAAGGGTAATTATTGATCGTACACAATTCTCTATTCTATCTGTCCATACTCCGAGAATCTCTAAACCTATGCTCTGATACCAAGATGTCACGCCCCGTCCCACGAGAACCAATTTAATGATTTGCGGACCCGAAAAACGTGACTGAAACAGAAAAGACGGAGATAGAATATACTTTATGAAAATGCATAATTGAATAAATAATAACTGCGAAGAACAAAAGTACAGAATGACAGATAGTAAAACGCATCAAAAACATGCTGACCAAAACTGAAAACAAATCTGAGTAGCCATCTAATGAAACAGTACAGACTCAATAGGTAACTGCGATGCAACTGAAAATAAAACAGATAGGACAACTGGAAACAGACAAAGCAACTCTGACATCTCCTCCTGCTAATCTCCAAAGTAGTGGACCAGACTCCTCAGCTAACCAAAATCTGCACTTCGACCAATGCCCATACAAATACAAAGTGCAGGAGATACGTTATCTACTAGAAATACTGCTTCAAATAAAAATAAATTGAAATAACTACAGACAGATGCAGATATTAAAAACTGAAGCAAAACAGAACGAATTATACTAAGCAAGCTGAATATATCAAAACAGAAGATCTATCAACAGAAACGTATCAGTGCACAGCAGAAAAGTAAGCTAAGTACGTAGGAAAAATTTAAATCCTAATGCACGTTTCTACAGATTTTTACATATTTATATGTTTCACTTTTTATGTTAGTACAGATTTCACGTGCAGAACAGCCGACAAGGGATGACATTATGATGTCCAGAAACACGCCTCACTGGCCATAAAGGCTAAGGGGCCGCATAAACGCCTCACCAAGGGGGCGCAAAATCGCCTCACCAAGGAGGCGCAGAATTTTACAGGACTTCGTGATTAAATTAATCACCAGAGCGATAGGTTATTATTAGAGTGTCAGATATCAGAATTTTCCAGGGAACTAATCATGCCTCTAGAACATACAGAAGTATCTCGTATAATTCTAGAATTATTCTAGGTTTCCAATACAGAACAACCGACAGAACGAGTATCAAAGCTAAACAACTAACTCAGCAACCAACGGAAAACAAGTAAAAAAAGTCCAGAGTATTTAAAATAGCTAATGCACTCAATGTCAGATCTTAAATTGGTTTATTTGAATTAGATGTGGCTGGATTATGCCACCTAGAAGTATCTCCTGAAAACACAAATAATGAATTAGATTCTCAACATCACAAATATTTCTTTAGTGACAACAGAACATAAAATTAAATAATTTAAGTATTCTGCAGAATTAACAGATTTCAGACTTATATAATTTTCCAAACATATTTTCAGGGTTTCATTTAACTTCCAACAATTTTTTCCCACTGACCGGTAAGCACCCGGTATGCATGCGGCATACCGCCCGGCATACCGGTTACCCAAAAAAATAGAAGTTTAAGCAGATTTTTTACTAGATTTCAAGAGGCGATTACACTATCAAAACAGAGTTATTTTCAAAAACTTAAAACATAAAATGTGATCTAAACATTATAATCTACAAGCCTCATAAGAATTCAGATTGAAAATACATGATTTAGAGGCAGATATGGTCAACCGGTACGCAGCCGGTACGAGACTAGTGTACCGCCCGACATGCCGGTTAATACAATTTTTT
>NMUG010012597.1:0-10325 GCA_002855965.1 Monotropa hypopitys
GTACCGGTACGCTGGGACCCCATACCGGTATACAGGGTACTTTGGATCTGAACAGAAGGGTTGCGTACTGGTGCGGTGCCAACCCGTACCGATATGGAATGAATTTGGAGCAATTCCATGGGCAATTTCTCGAACTCATCTTCTCTAATTCATCCAAAACTCGATCCTAACCCCCCATACTTCGAAAATCATTCAGTCCTAACATTACCCTCAACTCAAACACATAACATACTCCAAAACTCAAGCCATTAAACATCCCTTAATCCTTAAACATCCTTAAATCCCTCAAACAAGGGGTTAAACCCCAAGAATATCTCCAAACCGAAAATTATACAAAACCTAGATCTTGACTTCGATCTTATGGATTTGATTACGAAATTAATGGAGAGGAATACTTACTTGGTGCTTGATCTATATGAGAAGAAACTCTCTAGGAATCCAAGTCCTCCATAGCATTCTCTCTCTCTCTCTCTCTCTCTCTCTCTTTACAAGTTGTTCCCTCTCCACATCCTTACACAATACACAAAGAGTTTGGCAATCCCCTTCACCCTACAATTAGATTTAACCCCAAAAGACCATTATACCCCTCTTCTAAAAACCTTATAACAATTATGTCATACCTCTAATACACATAGGCACCCTACATAATCAAAAGAATTACTATATGACCCCTTATACTTATTTAGGCATATAATAACTCTTCCTTATAATATTTATCACCTCCAACTCTTAAATCAAAATATAATTCACTTCTTAATAAATAATTAAATTGATTTATTATAATAAGATGAGTGTGACAACTCACCCTTCCTTAGAAAATTTCATTCTCGAAATTGATATTCATAATACATTCTCTAACGAGGCACATTCCAATTGCCAAATTCTCATAAGCATAATGTTACTAATGCATTCCTAAAATACCACTCTTATCCTAGACCCCAATATTCCAAGGAGATTATGTCATCTAATTCAATTTCCTAAGACCTCCAATTAGAATGGATGTTAACTAGACGTCCTTCAAACCAGATTTTGAGGCAATTGTTTTGGTCATACACAATTATCCCGGAATATCACAACCAAAAGCACAACTACCAACTAGAGGATAAAACCTCATATCTTACTTACAATGTCATGCAACATACATTTGCATAAGACTAAGCAATTAGTCTAATTATTCTTCAAGGTAACCCACATGGACATAAGCCAAGTCTAACTCAATTCTTTTTGCAACATTAGCCACATCAATATAATAACATAAATCAAGTTCATACTTGAGCCTTAATCATGACCTTTATATACAATATCACGCTCTTAAGCAATGTAACAATACATAAGCAATTTGGCTTGTTTTTAATCTTTCAACAAAACTTATAACATGGACATCAATATTGATTCCATCAATCACAATACATATGTGTATCCAACATGTATCCTTGGCATTACAATAATGCCTAACATGATTCACCAAGCCACAACTCATACTTCATCAAACCATTTCAACGGTACCAAATTTTTAATGATAATATAATTTCAAGGCATACGCACTATGCAATTGGCACGTAAACCGCGCATTATGGGCTCCCCCGCATAACGTTGGGTCCGAATGATGCACGTGGTGAGTCAATTGGGCCGATGTGGTCGGTGGGTTGGGTAGGTCGTACAGATGAGGGATACACGAAGTGGGTGGGAGAGCCGTTCTGCACTGCGTCATTACCGGAGGGTGGACCCTCTACTAGGTAGCCGGTCGACCGGGAGCGACGCCCTTTCCACAAGGGTCGTGAGGATGCTCTACTGATCGGTTTGGTAGCCCGAGATCTAGGTCACCCGTCTGTCAAGCCCCCCAGTCAAAATGTTTGTAACATGTCGAGGTCTGAGCTCTGTGAAACTGGCAATTCGAGATGTCATGGGATGTCTAGGGTCCGAACCCATGTACGACTCCCTGGGATGAGTCCGATCCCTTAAGGATGAGGTCCGACTACTACAATAGCCCCTCAATCTTTCCCAACTTTGTTAGAAAAGATTGATCTTGGGATGCCGGACACCTTGCTCCGGATGTACAGCTCATCTCAGGCTAACACTGACACCTCACGTTAGTAGAGGCATAATAGGATACGGATGTCAGTGCTTTGCCACGCGTCATGTCTTGATTCATTAGTCAAATGGTACTCATCGATACTTGTGCAAATATTAATTATTGACAACTATATCATATACCTGGTCTGGGCCTATGAATAGGTTGATGTGGTTGATCGTTAGGTACATACTTTGTGCACACGGAGTCTCCAAAGAGCTTCTCATCCTTCGGCAACTGTGTTCCTTCAACCAGCATGGATCAGGTGATCACCATTGTCTCTTCTTTGTCAAGTTCTGATTCGGATTCGCTATTCTGACTGAGCCCTAAAGAGTCAGCTTCTGATGTCAGCTCAAGAATGTCTACTCCGGTTAGATTTTCTACTCTGGAAGCCCCCACTCCGAGGTAGCCCCAAGCTGGTGGTCGAAGCAATATCGTTCGACACTTTTCAGATAAGAATGAACCTATGTACATAGCCTTGGGGGGAAGCCGAATAGGGCCCTAGAAGGATTGATCAGAGCGCCTGGTGGAGATCGGCCTTGTCCCTATCTGGACTATTTTCTCAATGGGGCATCCGAATTTGAAGAGTTCTCCTATCGGTACGAAATTTCAACTTCGGTAACTTTCGCAGAGGTGGGATCTGAGATTGCCTATGCGGCGGAGCATTTAACGGTCCCCTTGATGGCTATAACCGAAGGAAGATTAAAAATTCTATTCTCCCCTTCCTTCGAGAGTTCCTGTTCTCATTCAAACTTGCACCTAATCAGTTGTCGGTGAATGGCTACTGGATCATTAGCTGTATCCGGGCACTGTGCTAGAAGGAGGGGCTAGAATTTGATGTGCCGGATCTGATAGACTTATTTTCTCTTTCCCAAAACCGAGCGTCTGGTAGATAATTCCTTACTGCTCAGAAGCCATATGGGGATGTTTTAACGAGGTTTTCGGACTCAGAAAGGTGGACGAACCTTTATCTTTAACTATTCGGAGATTATAATTTCGATTCGGATAAGGAGCGTCGGCACTCGGTACTGACCAAGACAGGCAATTTAGGTAGGAGCCTTACTCCTTGATTTCAGATGTTCACAAACTATATCTCTGACCCTTCTTTATTTGTACAGACGTGTCAGCAATCTCTAAGTACATGATGGGGATGCCTCGGATCGAGGCACTACTGAGATGTGGAGGCAGGTATGCTCTTACTCTCCTAGGGTACGAGCAGACATACCATAGCTTTTTGGAAGATCGAAAGGCCAGAGGGAAGAGGAAGGTGGTGGTAGTCCTGCTCGTGCGAGCCCCTGCTCAGAAGAGGCTCAGCCTATTTCAATACTTTGAGGCAGGACCTTCGGTAGTCAGGGAAGGGCCAACTGAGGGAGCAGACGGTGCGGAGCCAATGCATCAACAGCCTCAGGAAGTTGCTCCGGCGACCGAAGCTGTCGTTAGATCTCCAGTTGCTCCTCTGACAGATCTGCCGGAACTACGCCAGGTGAAGGAAGAACCTGCTGACTTTGGAGAGGTACCAAAGCTTTTCAGATATAACACCACATGGAATCATCCCTCACCTCTGGCTGATCTGGCCCCTACCCAGCCTTGGGCTCCTGGCTTTCGCAAGTACTCCGGAGCGCCTGTTCTGACGACGGATAGTGTGAATACTGATCCAAGGGTTATGCATCCCCTCCTTTGAGCGATACAGCTGCTAGCCGATATGAGAGCCCTTCCGACCAGAGTGGAAGATATGTATGACTATGCTGGAACAAGCCTTATAAAGGTACCAACACCCTTCATTGGTCGGTTTCTTATCATTGAATTTTTTCTAATGGTTGCTCTGCTTCTGCAGGCTTTCCAGAGCTTCGTCGGGCTATATAAATGCACCCAGTCAGTGCTCCGACAGGCATACAAATAAGAGTGTCGAGCTTGCAAGTTGGAGGCTAGTTTTGGGGTGGTGGTGGCCCAGAAGTACCTCCTCCTCCAGCAGATTCAAAAGGTATCAGTGGAGCAGACCTGGCTAAAAGATATGCTTGATGGAGCTGTGAGCAATGTCTGACACGCCGACGGAGACTTCGAAGAGAGGATTAAGAAGGCCATAGCCGATGCTGACACTAAAGCCTACGCTGAGGGGTTCGGTGATGCCAAAGTGGAGTATCGTCGACAGTTATACGAGCTTTGCTCTGAAGCTCATGAGGTTGGCTACAGAGGAGGCTATAAAGAAGCATGGAAGTGGGCATTTGATGCCACAGGAGTGCCTAAAGATTCACCCCTTCAGGCTAAGGTGTTTGTACTAGAGCCTATCCCTCCTTTGGTGTTTCTAGATAGAGAGCCTCATGTTGGTCTGACGGAGCATCCATAGATGCCAAGCTTTTGGTTGTATTCATTTGTCAAATACAACTTGTTAATACAAAAATCTTAACTTTTCAAAGTTTACCTTTCCTTGATCGGAGGATGCCAGACTGATAGATCCGTCAGTATTAATGATATAGAGGATGCCGAACCGAAATAGATCTCTCGACAATTGATAGAAATCCAGAGGGATAGAGACTGAGTAGTCCATCCATGAAGAGATGACTCTGTCAGTATTAATGGTTCCGGAGGATGCCAGACTGAAATAAATCCCTCGATATTTGATAGAAATCCAGAGGGATACAGACTCAGGAGTCCGTCCCTGAAGAGATGCCTCTGTCAGTATTAATGGTCCAGAGGATGCCGGACTGAAATAGATCCCTCGATAATTGATAGAAATTCGGAGGGATAGAGATTGAGGAGTCCATCCCCCAAGAGATGACTCTATCAGTATTAATGGTTCGGAGGATGCCGGACTGAAATAGATCCCTCGATAATTGATAGAAATCCAGAGGGATAGAGACTGAGGAGTCTGTCCCTGAAGATATGACTCCATCAGTATTAATGGTCCAGAGGATGCCGGACTGAAATAGATAGTCCTATGATGAGGGACAGAGGTCCGGATTGTGACGGACATAATCAGTTTTGTAACAGATGGTCCCGTAATGAGGAATGGAGGTGTAAGGCTTATGCGGTGGAGGATGATAGGTTATAATCAAAGCTCGAAGTTGTGCCTGCCGGAGCCACGATCTTCATTGTAGTGACCCGGACATCATAATCCAGACGGTCGGTCTTGAAAGATGGATACACATCATAATCTAGATCCATGGGGTGGACAGACTTCATAATCCGGAGCCACGGTCTACATTGCAGCGACCTGGACATCATAATCCAGATGGTCAGTCTTGAAAGATAGATGGACATCATAATCCAGAGCCATGGGGTGGACGAATATCATAATCCGGAGCCATGGTCTTCATTGCAGTGACTCGGACATCATAATCCAAAAGGTCGGTCTTGAAAGATGGATGGACATCATAATCCAAAGCCATGGGGTGGACGGACGTCATAATCCGGAGCCACGGGATGGACGGACATCATAATCTGGAGCCATAGAGATGGATGGACATTATAATCCAGAGCCATAGGATGGACGGACATCATAATCCAGAACCATGAGATTGACGGACATCATAATCCAGAGCCATAGGGATGGATGGACATCATAATCCAGAGCTATGGGATGGACGAACATCATAATCTGAAGCCATAGAGATGGATGGACGTCATAATCTAGAGCTATGGGATGGACCGACATCATAATCCAAAGCCATAGGGATGGATAGACATCATAATCCAGAGCCATGGGTTGGACGGACATCATAATCCAGAGCCATAGGGATGGATGGACATCATAATCCAGAGCCTTAGGGATAGATGGACATCATAATCCGGAGCCATAGGGATGGATAGACATCATAATTCAGAGTCATGGTCTTCATTGCAGCGACCCAGAAATCATAATCCAGACAGTCGATCTTGAAAGATGGATGGACATCATAATCCAGAGCTATGGGGTGGATGGACATCATAATCCGGAGCCACAACGTGAAGACCTGAGAGGGACATGAAGCCACATGACAAACAGAAAAATGCAAAGAGACATATATTTCATTCATTGCCAAAGTAAAAGAGTTACAAAATTGAGTTTGGGCAAACCTGTCGGCCGTTTGTCAAGAAGCTGTCAGAGCATGGTGCGGGTCACAGGATGACGGGGACAATCTTATCGGTCTGAAGCGCCTGAGCAGCGTTGGGTCTGGAGGCCAGAGTCCTGCGTCGGTCGATCCATCTTTCAAGGTGACCATGTCAGACCAGGTGCTCCAAGTGAGCTTTGAAGTGGAGGCAGGCTGTTGTGTAGTGACCTTTCTCCCTATGGTAGGTGTAGTAGGCCTTTCCGTTGGGGTGCTTGTCCCCAATCTTGTGGTTCGGCTCTCTATAGAAGGACTCATCTCTGATCTACCAGAGAATAATGTAGATTGGCTTTGTGAAGACTATTGTTTCTTCCACGTAGTCCTCTGGTTTTGGTGCTTTTCTCTCCCCCGTCTTTACAACATTGACCTGTCTTCGGTTGTGGTGGGTGTGGGCATGCTTGGCTTGAGGGGGCCGGACGGAGGCACGCTTGGCCAGGAGATCCTCTAGCTGACAAATTTGTCTATCATCTACAAGCGGTCATCTATGTTCTCCGTAGGATGGAGCATAAGTTCCTGGAGCATAGGACTCTCAGACTCTATGCCCATCTTGAATGAGGATGTGGCGACTCCCTAGTCGCAATTCTGGATATCATTGTAGAGCTCCTAGTAATGGTTGGCATATTGCCGAAGTGTCTTGTCCGGACATTTTCTGAGGATGATTATGGAGTCAACCTCTTTATTCAACTTGCCGCTGGTGACGAAGTGAGCTAGGAAGTCCCTCTCCAAATCCCTGAAGCTCTGGATAGACCAGGGCGGGAGCTTGTTGAATCAGAGTGAGCCCTAGGTGCTAAGGCTCGTTGAAAAGACCTTCCACAATACGACATCACTCGAGGAGTAGAGTATCATGATCTGGCAGAAGTAGATGAGGTGGGTACAGGCATCAGTCTTTAGATCGTACCTCGCGAACTTCGACAGACTGATGCTAGAAGGGAGGGTCGCCGAATCAATAGCTCGAGAAATGGGAGAGAGATTGAGCTACTCCAGAAGAGCATCAATAACATAAAGGGCCTGCCCGATGGGACGGTCGGTATGGTAGTCCTTGCGGTGATGCTGATGCTCCCTCCTGTCATCGTCTGATGCCAAAGAGCGATGATGATGCCTCTCCTCCCCCTGTGATAATGGTGGGGTCTCTCCCTTGGGTGGCCAAGCTCCTATGTCCGTGGCAAAAGGCCATGGAAGTCACGCGGGCGGACCTCAATGAATTCCCCACCTTTGTATATGTATAGTGGGATAGATGATGTCCCTAAGGACTGTCCACCGGAGTGGGATTCGCGACGTCTGGGGTGCCATCCGTCGTCCTCCTCCGGCTGAGCCATCCAGTAGGCCTAGATCTCGTCCACCTTCTTTCCTTTGTGCTCTCAGTCTTCCTTCAAATGGTGCCTGTGCTACCTCTACTCTGATGACTGTGAGACTGAATCTGCAACACCGGTTATTCTGTCCACCTGTCTTTAAGATGGACAATCTCTGCGTCCTTCTCTTTAAGCATCCGATCCATGGATATCGCATAGGCCGAGTTGAGCTCCGACGTCAACCCGGAGGGGAAGGCGAAGAGCCCTAAAGAGACGTGTTGCTGAGGCTGAGGGGGTATGAAGGGGGGAGATACCCGGTTTTGCCGATGTGATATTTCCTTCTTCCATGGAGGGAGGTTTAAAAGAGTCTGGAGTGAGAATCATATGTTAGGTTGCCACCAAGGTTGGGGTGCGCTCTTCCCCAGTAGAATCACCAATTGTGGTGTTTGTTTTCTTGCTTAATCCTTTCCGACGGCTGGTGCTTTGGGTCGCGGGTCGTCGGTTGAAGATTCGGGTTACTCGGTCGGGGCTCGGTTTAGATGCTTGCGTGTGTCCCTGCAAAGAGAAAAAGGGTCCTCCTGTTTGGCTCCTTCAAAACAAGGGTTGGTGCCCGCTAGTCGGTTGTGACCAATAGGGTCTCCGATGCTTAGGTTAGTCTTTTTTTTTAGGAGGAAGAGAGAAGATAACGAGGCCAGATGGTTCACGTCGGGGACGAGATCCTGTCAATAGTACCCCTAGGGGGTATTTATAGGGGTAGGTTGGCTTGGGGCTCAAGATTGGCGCGTAAACTGCATGTCATGGGCTCCCCCGTATGATGTTGGGCCCAAATGATGCATGTGGTGAGCCAATTGGGCCGATGTGGTCGGTGGGCTGAGTAGGTCGTATGGATGGGGGATCCGCGAAGAAGGTGGGCGAGCCGTTCTGCGCTGGGTCATTGCCAGAGGGTGGACCTTCTGCTAGGTAGCTAGTCGGTCGGGAGCCATGCCCTTGCCATAAGGGTCACGAGGATGATCTACCGATCAGTTTGGTAGCCAGAGATCTAGGTCACCCATCCGGCAAGCCCTCTAGTCGAAATGTTTGTAACGTACCGAGGTCTAAGCTCCGTGAAACTGGCGATTCGAGATGTCGTGGGATGCCTAGGGTCCGAACCTATGTATGACTCCCTGGGATGAGTCTGATCCCTTAAGGATGAGGTCCGACAACTACACAAAATTTTAAGCATGCATAATTTAATGTTCACTTACTATGTAAATTCTACTTTAGAATTGATCATATTTTTCGCCAAGGGTTCATTTTATTCATACATAGATACTTTCACAAAAGTTTCTAATCAACATCACAACATGCACATGGTACGACAAGTCACACAAAAGTTCATCTATTCAAGGTTCCATCTCATTGGTTTTCTCATATAAGATTTTCTTACACCATAATTACACATAAGGATCCTTGATACAAAATTGATTCAAGCTTTTCAAATAGGAAGTATTATTCTAACATATTGCATTGCATGATTTATACAATTCAACATAAATCAAGATCAATTTATCACAGATAGATCTATGTGCACATAAATCAAGAAAGCACAACAGAATATCTGCCATATCTATGATGTGTCATGCACTCTACATGAGGTTGAAGTAACCTGCATCCCTAGAGCCTCTGCAATACTCTTTTCTTTCCTGCTCTTGGATAAAATACCGCCCACTACTTCTTCAACCATCACTGGAAGTCTGGGACACTTAGACTTTATATGCCCAACTTCCTTACACTCAAAGCATATCACACTACCTTTACCCATAGGATACTTATCCACCATTTGATTCACTGAAGCCACTTGCAACTCATTTTAATTTCGCGGACACTGAACCACATTATGCCCATATCTGTTACATCTAAAACACTTAAAACCTTGAGCATTAGCAACACACACTCTCATCCTATGGCCTAAATCCACATAACTGAAACACCTCTTAGAAGAATCATAATTATTTGCACAAATTTGTGATCTCGCACTTTGGCCCAATTCCTCACCATCGCACCGATCATTTTTTACCGTCGAGATGCTCTCATTCTTATGATCCATGCTAACAACACCCAATCTATTTGAATGAGAAAACTCTATTCTACTCCATTTGTTGCTACGCCAATGTTTGGCCATCTTGTCATTATCTTTTCCAATCTTTCTAGTCATATCCACTAAGTCAGCATAGGCTCTTTCTCTATAGGAAATCAACTTAGATAAAATCTTGGGTTCCAACCCATTTCTAAATCTTCTATACTTTTTCTCCTCCATGTCTACTAACTCCACCGCATATCTAGACAAAGTTGCAAATTTCGCTTTATATTTTTCCACACTCATCTCACTTTGCCTCAAGTATGTAAATTACATCTCTTGCTCTATTTTATAACTTTCCGAACAATAGTGTTCATTAAAACTCTCCACAAACATCTCTTAAGTGTTCACCCTGGGTACCACAAGAAGTACTCTCGGTAAAGGAGTTGCTAATTGACATTCCATGGACTCCCACCAATATAAGGCCTCACCCTTTAAACTAAAGATTGTCAATCTTACCTGTTGACCCTAAGTTTTGATGGTGCATTATCTACACAAATATAGTATTTATAAAATGATTTTCTAATTCCTTGGAATATGATTTAAATATTCAAATACCTATTTAAATCAAGAAATTTGTTTTAAAGCTTCAATTTCATATCATTCTTGTATTATAAGTCCAAGAGATTGTTCATCATAGTTCAAATCTTTCTAAATCCTCTTTGGACTATTTAGGAAACTATTTGAAGTTCCTTAGAAATATAATCAATGGTTAAATCTTTATTGGTTCAAGGAACTTAATGAAAATTAGTTAGAGGCTAAGG
>NMUG010012598.1:0-10319 GCA_002855965.1 Monotropa hypopitys
TAGTGGGTCTAAGTTAAAACCGGGGTGGGGGTGGGGTGTACTTTACATGTTTACAACCTAGGGGACTTGAACCTTGTACATCTTGGAATCGGAACTCTAATACCTTGTTAGAAGTGGAGAAATATGGTGGACAGTTTACACCGTTTTGGAGAAGACAAATGAAAAATCTATCTCTAACGTACTGTACAAGATGGTTGGTTGTACTTGTACCAGCCATTGGATAGGGTTCAAGTGGCTTGCTCATGGGGAATCAAATGTGGTGTTATGGTAGGTCTTGTGGTGATATACTAGTATTTGATGTAATAGAGAGATAGGTAGTAGATAGATAGATAGATAGATAGATAGATAGATAGAGAGAGAGAGAGAGAGAGAGAGGGAGGGAGAGGGAGGGAGAGGGAGGAAGTTGTGGACCCGTTACAGTGGTAGTATTTGGCAAGTTGTCATGCCCAGAGTTTGTCGAAATTGAGAGACGGTCTATAACTGGAAGAAAGGGAAGCAACTGACAGGTGGATTGGGCTCCATTACGGTATTCTTTTGGTATTCTTTAATGATGAAGTGATTCCCTTTACTGACCATTACCGATAATTTTATGCGAGAGCAGTGTACTGTTTGGGGAGCAAAATCTAATCTAAACACCAGAAATAACTAAAATCCAAGTCACAAATGTCTCAAGAAAATCAGCAAAAGAAATGTTAGATGTTGTATTATAGTCTATCAATGCTCATTGAATTGTTCTCTATGTAGATTGTACAACGGGTTGAGAGCCTCTCTCTCTAGAAAATAGAGAGAGAGTGCACTCCCCGCCCAATATTTTTGAAACCCACCCCCAGGTTCCTGCAGTGGGGTGTAGGCGATATCCACTTCGATCGAGGGTTCCCGTTGCGGTCCATGGCAGTGTGGCGTGAAGCTTAGGATGGCGAGATAAGTCGGAGATGCAGTTAGGCAAGGCTTGGAGGTGACAAAGGGTTCGTTGACAGGCGAAGTGAAGAGAGGCTGGTGAGGCGGGGGTCTGGAGATGGCGTTGTCTGGCTGAGGTAGAGTGACGAGGGGGAAGAAGGGGTGAGGGCGTAGAGGTTGGCGGCGGCTGGAGTCTGTGGGGCGGCGGATGCGAGGCAGGTGTTCGTGCGGCGTTGGTGGGAAGGGAGTCTTGGCTGAAGGGGAAGAGGTTGAGCAGCGGAGGGAGCAGCGGTGACTGGGTTGTCGTGGGGGTGCAGAAGCGGCGGGGGGCGGATGTTCGATCCAGACGAGGTCCAGAAATCACATCGGCGGGTTACGGGAGGTGGAAGCGTTGATGGCGTTGAGTTGTATTGGCGGTGGCTCGTGGGAGTTCGGGGAAGCGTTGCAGTGTGTGGGAATGGGCGGCCGGGGGCTGAGCAGGTGCCAGTTGTGTGGTTGCAGCGTTCTGGCCGGCGGCCGCCGCCGATGATATTTAGGGTTCCGTTTGGCGTAATGAGACGGCTCGTCTTTTTTCTTCTGCAATTAGGCTGCTAGGACTTTTCTTTCACAGCTGTTATTTTATTTTTTAGTTTATTTTAATTATAATTTAGGCTGGCAGATGGGATTAGTTTGCAGATATGTTTAGTTTATTTTTAGTTATTTTGCTGGTTATATTTGCTGTTAGGTTGCTTGTGCAGTGGGGTAGCAGCGATAGTTTTGTGCAGACTTGTTTCGGCTGAGAATATGCTGTTGTAATCTTGATATATTATTAATAATACTTTGCCTTTCAAAAAAAAAAAAGAATTGTTCTCTATGTATTGTCTCAATTAGTTAGTTTGCTTGTGGCCATTGGCTCAAAATTCATTGCCATCTGGGAGCATTTTATGGTTCATTCAGAAAGATTTGGGTTCTTGTTGAAATGTCTATATTATGAGATTATTTGGCGACGATAGTTATTTGATCTCTCTCTCTCTCTGTGTGTGTGTGTGTGCGTGCATGTGTGTGTGTGCGTGTGTGTGTGCGCACGTCAATGTGTATTTATTCACATATTTTGAATTATCACAGGGCTAATTTTTTAGTAAAAGCTAAAAGACCTTTCTAGAATATCGATAATCATATTAGAGAACACCACAAACCTAGAATAGTATCCATGGACATACTTTGAGTAGGCTTATAATTGGTCTTCGGACACAAATCGACGAGTGATTTTTTTCCCTCCAAAAGGTATCAGAATGAAGAAATTATTTCTTTAGTTAAGTTCAGTGTATGATGTTGCTTTGTGAGCTTATTTCCAAACATATGATCATATTGCTGTTCGAATGACTATTTTACAGGAGAAACTTATGGATTCGATATTTGTAGTAATAAATTCTGTACGTTCCGATTTCATTGTTGTGTTTGACTGCCAGAATAGTGTATGCTGAAAAGTTATACGGATCTGCAGTTCCAAGTGTGTTTTGGCCAAAAACAATTAGGTCCTTGTCTTTCATATGCTCACAATTCATCCTCTACAGTTACTGTTTTTGCAACCTTTGCTTCCATGTATGAAGATATATGGGACTTCCTATTGCGTTGATACTAAAATAGGTGGGTTTAAGGGTGCCTAGCATAAGTGATGTATCATTACATGATAAATGGTTTCTGCTACCATAAAATAGCTTGCATTCCTCCTTGCATGAAAAAAAGTAACTTTTTTTGTGTCCTGGACAGTTTCCTACAGAGAGCTCAGAACTTCCTCCTGATTTCCTAGAGTTAGATAGTCACAAGAATCTCAGCTCTACCTTATACGAGGCTTTGCAAGAAGCAGATGACCACATATCCAGGTATCAGCTCTGAAGACTAGTCATTTATTTTGAATTAATCTCTCCGTCACATTCCTGTTTGGGTAGTGGGTTCAAATTTTAACTGTGGTTATTGTTACGTTACCCAAAAGGCTACTTAGTGCACGAGCTTCCTGCCACTGCAAGGTCTGGGAAAGGATTGGATGTAAAAAAAGAGTAAGAAATGGACCTGTAAAACTAGAGATTGGAGAAACTCTCACAAAACATCTTATTTCCAAATGAGAAAATAATACAATACATATAAGACCAATACAACAATTACATTACCCCCCTAGGAACTATACAAATAACTGAACACTATACAACATATAAAATACATATCAAACACACCCTAACTTAACACTTCCCCTCAAGTTGGTGCAAAGATATCTACCAAGCCCAACTTGAATACAATGGGCTGGAATTTTTTATTACTAAGACCCTTGGTAAAAACATCAGCTAATTGGTCTTCAGATCTCACAAAAGGCATATAAATCAATCCGTTCAGCTTTTCCTTTATGAAATGTCTGTCAATTTCTACGTGCTTCGTTCGATCGTATTGGAACGAATTATGCGCAATGTTTATGGCTGCTTTGTTATCACAATAGAGTTTCATAGGGTCATTATCATAGAATCCCAAATCGTGCAAAAAAGTTTGGAGCCTTAATAACTCACAAACACCATGGGCCATAGCTCTATATTTAGCTTTTGTACTGGATCTAGACACCACTGACTGCTTCTTATTCCTCCAAGTAATCAGATTTCCTCTAAAGAAGGTACAATAGCTAGAAGTAGACCGTCTATTATCAAGAGAACTTGCCCAATCTACATCAATAAAGGCGAGTAAGAAATGGACCTGTAAAACTAGATATCGGAGAAACTCTCACAAAACATCTTATTTCCAAATGAGAAAATAATACAATACATATAAGACCAATACAACAATTACAGTAGCCCCCCTAGGAACTATACAAATCCTTGAACACTATACAACATATAAAATACATATCAAGCAAACCCTAACTTAACAGAACCCAACAATATATATCAAGCTATTCAACACTCTCTCTCACGTGCAACACCTTCTTGCACGTGGAGATGAAATAACCATAGATAGAGTGGAAAAGAATACGAAAGGGAGAAGCAGCAAACGTGGAACAAATGCAAATGGAAAGACTTAAACCTACAACCTCACCCAATTTGAGCTCAGATACCATGTTAAGTTGTCAATTTGTCTCAAAAGTTTAAGTTAGGAAATAACCCAACAATGTATATCAAGCTATCAACAATTATATGGCACTAATTACAAAATAAAATGTTTAAGGTTCAAGTGTGGATCTATTAGGAGTAAGGCTTCTTAGTTCAATTGTATTTAGGCATCTGAAGCATGCTTACATGTATAAATTTTGTATCCTGCTGATATATTTCCTTGTTGTATTCGTGTGAAGACTCAACTTTTCTTTTCACCTGTTCATTTTTTGCAAAGATGAGAACTAGAAAGTAGTGCTTCTCCATTCCTTCAATTCTTCCTCATTTCTCTATGAAACTTGTTTTTAGAACTTCAAGCATTGTTTAATAAGGATGCGCTCTTTTGTACAAGGCCAGTGTCCTATTGAAGAAGAGATGCAATCTGATTGCTAGTAACTTATTTGGTACCTCTAGGTTTGGACTTTGGAATAAGATTTTTGTTGGTGCAATTTCCTATTTATTCACATTGTTTCATCTTTTTGGTACACATTTAATGGTTTTAAAATTCTATCTGCAGGCATCCCTGGGTATCCAAAGAGCATACCACGTCTAAAGATGAGATAATTGATGAGGATTGGTGGAATTTATATGATGACCTGTGGATCATTATCTGTCAGATGAATGGAAAGGCACCGAGCAAGATGTTACCAAAATCTTCAGCTGCAGTAGGCCCATCTTTTGGCCAAAGAGCACGTGGATTAGTAGAATCGCTGAATATTCCTGCTGGAGAAATGGCTGCAGTTGTTGTATCAGGGGGTCTTAGCAGTGCGTGGGTTGGAAAACCTAATAAAAATGTTGACAAGGCTATGTTGTTGAGAGGAGAGAAGTGCCCTAGAATTGTTTTCCGACTTGTCATTCTATATCTATGTAGATCTTCTCTAGAAAGAGCGTCTCGATGTGTCCAACAGGTTATTCCACTTCTGCCTTATCTTCTGGCTGCTGAAGATGAGCAAAGCAAGAACAGATTGCAGCTTTTCATTTGGTATTGTTATATTAATATGAAGATACCTTCATTTTAACACTTTATTTTGGTTACCTGACAAACTTAGTACAAATCAAGTACAAGCATGTGATTTCCTCTCACATCATTCTCAATACATTTGACACCGTTGGCTTTGTGTACAGGGCCTTACTTGCCGTTAGGTCACAGTATGGAATGCAGGATGACGGTGCTCGATTTCATGTCATTTCACATTTGATACGAGAAACTGTTAATTGTGGTAAATCAGTACTTGCAACTAGTATCATGGGCAGAGACGAGTCAGCAGATTCAGGTAGCAGTGCCAAAGAAACAGGCACCCTCCATAATCTAATTCAGAAGGATCGAGTGTTTGCTGCGGTGGGCACCAGTTTTTATTTTTTGTTTTTCCATATCATTAGTATCCTTCACCTTGTACTCCTATTGGTGTACATTGTCATACATCTTCCAGATCCTTCTTGCCAATAACATTTATTAGTTGTGTTTCTTTCAAGATTGTCTACGTGCCTACATAAGACCTGCTGTCATATGGAGATTATGCCAGTCAGTCACATACATAAAGAATGGAGTATAAAAATATTGAAGTTCCATTCAATCCCATTGCATATCAGCCACTTTCATACATTAGTTAAATGTGTTATATGAGGATGAGTTTCAGTATATTTCTTTCTGCGAAGTTTGGAGAATTGAATTGTTTATAAAACAATCACTCGGTTAGCTATGCACCCCATCCGATCGCCTAACCATGCGGCTTAAAAGAATTAACCCCGGAACAGGTGACATGTACGCGCAAGTGGGTTTACTTATAAACCATGTGTACCCAACCAATGTGGGACTAAGCAACCCACCCACCCCCAAAAACCTGAGGTATTACAATCTACCTCCTTAAAGGTGCAACGTCCTCATTGCATAGCCCAACAACCTCTCTTGGTGTCCGTGGCGGAAGAACATATCGTACCCACCACTTGGACCGGTGCGGGGCTGTGATACCATTTGTAACGACCGTACCCGGCTAGCTATGCATCCCCTCCAATCGCCTAACCACGGCGGTTTAAAATGTTTAACCCCGAAAGAGGTGACATATAGCCCAAGTGGGTTTACTTATAAACCATGTGAGACTATAGTTCCCAACCAAATGTGGTACTAAGCACTACACACACATGCCATAACATGGGGTATTACAGTGATCTCTCACCCATAATCTCTCATTTTTAAGCAATGACCATTTCCTTACCTCTCTTTATATGACTTATATTCAACAAATGGGAAAGATTAAGATAAATATTGGACCATTTTCACGTGGGTCAGTTTTTCACAAAGTGGAAGACCCTGTATATATTCTTATGAAGCCAAGCATTTGGTACTAGACATAGAAGTTTAGGAATTGACTTCTATCTATCATTTCTGCTGACTAGCTTGAGTTCTCTTTAACCGTATAATTTTTGAAAAAAAAAAACTGTATGCAGGTTGCCGATGAGGTAAAATATGTAAAGACTTCCAAAACTGATCGCTCCATGCAGTTGCATGAGCTCCGTATTAGGATTGATGAAAATACATCCACCGATTCTAGCCAGAAGAATGCTTTTGAAGATGAGATACAGAGTAGCTTAAACACCATTCTTGCTTCTGATGTTAGGAGAAGAGCTTTCTTCCAGCTTAGTCATGATGAGGAACAACAGATAGTTGCTGTAAGCATATAGTCTTATGTTATTTTATACTTTGTAATTATGTTGGTTTGTTGTCGTGTTAATGCCGAGTATTTTTTCATCAACATCTTAGGATTACAATTACTGCTGCAACAGGAAAAATGGATACACATGTTTCGTAGTCTGATTGATGAGAGGGGTCCGTGGTCTGCAAATCCTTTTCCAAATTATACTGTAACACATTGGAAGCTTGACAAAACTGAAGACGCATGGAGGCGTAGGCCAAAGCTAAGACAGAATTATCACTTTGATGAAAAGTTTTGTTGTCCTCCATCCACTTTATCCAATAATGAGGATATTCTTCCTGTTAACGAAAGCAAATCTTCTTTGGTGGGGCCTATTCCAGAGCAACTGAAACGTATTTTACTAAAAGGGGTTCGCAAAATCACTGAGGACGGGTGTTCAGAACCTGCTGATATTGAAGCTGAAACAAGTGGGCAGAAGGCCTCAATCCCTGATGATATATCCGACAGAAAGGGCTCTGAGGCAGTAGAAGACAGCGCTGATCCAAAGGATAGTTTTGAAGACAGAAAGGACTCTTCTCCTTCATCAACGGAGCAAGAACCTAGTGAGGTATGTTGCAATGGTTGCCCGGCGTACCATGGGCTTCTGTGGTAGCATTTCTAATTTCTGGATTCTTTTTTCAGGTTCTTATGTCTGTTCCATGTGTACTTGTTACACCAAAGAGAAAATTGGGTGGACGTTTGGCAGTCATGAAAAGTGTCTTGCATTTCTTCTGTGAGTTTTTGGTGGAAGGTACTGGAGGATCATCAGTTTTTAAGAGCTTTCATGATTCGGGCAAGTTTGATTCAAGCAAGCCAGATCAGTTGGGAGGTGCTGAAAAGCAAAAGATGCATTTCAAATTTTATTCTGGGAATGGGAATGCTTCTGAAAACACAGAAACAGTTCACGAAAATGTTCTACAAAAGCAACTCAAAAATATTAAGTGCCACAGAAGGTGGAACATTTGCAAGGTGATGGAACTGCATATAGTTTTCCCTGACTTTATCTTTAGCAAATCTCTCTTTTTGTGGTGCAATTTTTTATATTTATATTTCTTGTTGACTGCAGGTAAAAGCTGTCCATTGGACCCGGTATTTGCTTAGGTACACTGCTATAGAAATTTTCTTCAATGATTCGGGGGCTCCTATTTTTTTGAATTTCACATCACAGAAAGATGCAAAAGATGTGGGAACCTTGATAGTTTCCAACAAAAATGAATCTATGGTTCCAAAGGGAAACAGGGACAAGACTGGGATTATTTCCTTTGTTGATAGATGTGTGTCACTGGAGATGGCAGAAACTGCCAGAGAGAGCTGGAGGAGAAGGGAAATGACAAACTTTGAATATCTAATGGTACTCAATACACTTGCAGGAAGATCTTATAATGATTTAACCCAGTATCCCGTGTTTCCTTGGGTATTAGCTGATTATTCTTCAGAGACTCTTGATTTCAACAAGTCATCGACTTTTCGGGATCTTTCAAAACCTGTTGGAGCACTGGATACTAAACGGTTTGAGGTTAGGTCGTTTTGTGTCCTGTTTTTCGAACTCCATCCCTTTATAGAGTATATTTGTGATCATTGGTTTGTTTTGCCTTTCTTATGTAGGTTTTTGAAGATAGATATCATAGTTTCTGCGATCCTGATATTCCCAAGTAATCTTCAACGCTGTTTAAGCATCAAGATTGTGCTGGACTATTATATCTGAATAGCTAATTGTTTTTTATATCCTATTGCAGTTTCTACTATGGATCTCATTACTCAAGCATGGGGATTGTGCTTTTTTACCTTCTTAGATTAGAGCCATTTACCACTCTCCACCGTGCTCTGCAGGTACCTATCACTGGGCATTGCTATCAATAATTTGCTGCCTTCTTGTAATTCAACCAAACCTGGCGATGCTTCTGAAATTTAAAACATTGTATTTCAGTTAACAACTCAGCATAGTTATTTCTGCAGAGACTTGAGGTCTTATATATACTATATACACATACATGTATATCCACACATATGTGTATTTACACATTTATACATATATAGACACATATACATGTATGTTAATCGTGCTCTTTCTGTCCCTTGATTTGCTTACATTAAAAGCCACACTGTTATTGTTCAGGGTGGTAAGTTTGACCATGCAGATCGTCTTTTTCAAAGCATCGAGGGAACTTATCGTAACTGTCTGTCAAATACAAGTGATGTGAAAGAGTTGATTCCAGAGTTCTTTTACATGACAGAGTTTCTTGTCAATTCAAACTCTTATCATTTTGGAGTAAAACAAGATGGTGAACCCTCAGGTGACGTTGGCCTTCCTCCTTGGGCCAAGGTACATACTTAACCCCATGGATTCAATGGTAATTGTTAACAGTTTCTTTGGTGATGCTATTTTGGAGCATGTCTTTCTCATCTATCTAATAATCGCGAGGAATGAAATTTGTTGATTACTACCACCATAGATTTAGGAAAACCCAGTGAGTCCTGTGTACTGTGTGATACTGGACCGTCTAGTTTCCATTTTTCTCCTTTGTACAGTTTATGTATGAATGTGCTGCCTTTTCTTCTTTAGTTACGGTGGAAGTGGGTGGCTAAGGTAGGGGGGATAATAGATTGACAGTGAGTAGGCAAACTGTAATGGTGGGGATTCATTTTCTAAATTGGATTTTCATTGTTTTCCTTTTATAGCCAAGTCCTTGGAAGTGGCTCAGAATCTGTACGTTCTTGATGAGATCATTATTCCTGATACTTGGGCTCTTTTTTTGTGTAATTCTGTCAAAAGGATTGATGATCAGTTTGACATGAATGGGATGCTATCAGATCCTCAAAATTTAGCATTTGCATGCTAGCATCCTCAAAATTTAGCATTTGTATACCAGATTTACTTTTAGCGTGCTTATCTATATTACAAGAAATGATGGTGTGGAGCCCACAAAACACATTTTGATACGACAGTTGAGATTGTTTCATGTAGCTGACCCAAATTGATTGGGACTTAAGGCTCGGTTTGGTTTAATCTTAACAGAACCTCTCTTTCTAGATCCATCTCTTCTCCTCTCTCCTTCCTGTTTCTTTTCCTGCACTGCTACATAAATTAAGCCATTATTGTGGCCTCACCCTTCTATGCCACCGCCATTATGTCCCTACCTCACTGGCTACACTCACTCACCCGCCTCAAGGCCTCCCATCCCTTGCAGTCGCAGGTCCCTATATATCCCTCGCGAGCCTTTCCAGTATTTTTCAGCCCAATTCCTCTATTACATCTTCCAGCATCCAAATAACTAAACAGTGGACTCTTCATCTTTTTGTTCTCTTTCCGACAACTAAACACCCCTAAAAAATCCAGTCATAAAAAATATAATATTTTCCCTGATTTAAACTTCGTATTAAGAGCAAAAGGAAACTAGCTCCTCTATCAATCTGCAAGTTCTTTTGGTTAATTTTGATTTATGCATTCAACATGTTGATTATAAATAGTCTGATAAATAGAAAAGAATTAGTGATACATCTGCAAGTGATAGTTCTTCATTCTCTATATGTCAAAATTAGTATATTAGTGATCTTTGTTAGGAAATAAGGATATTATTTGCCTTTTGATTAGCCTTCCATTATTAGCTTTGTATTTATTTAGGCT
>NMUG010012599.1:0-10320 GCA_002855965.1 Monotropa hypopitys
GTTAGTCCCAGTTGTTTCAGTTAGTAGTTTTCTGTTGTTCAGTAGTTCTGTTTTAGCTCAGTTCAGTTTAGTTGTTAGTTTTCTGTTGCTTTTAGTTGATAGTAACTATTTTCAGTTTTCTCGCTTGTTGTGAGTTAGTTTTATTTCAGATGCATTGTTAATAGCAAGTTAGTCCTGATTAGTGAGTTAGGTTAGTTGATGTTTGCCACGCGCCCGTCCCTGGATGGCTGGTTCTGAGGTCGTCGGGGATGGGGCGTGACAGATATGATCATTCTCGTGTGCCTTGGAGCACCGTTTGCCTTGGGTTTGCTTTCTTAGAGTCACTTGTTTTGTTCCGACTCCTCCTTGGGTTGTTGAGTTTTCTTAGATTGTTGGGAGATGAGTGTTATTCCTCCCTGAGAAGCTAGAGTTAGTTTAGCAGTTGTGCACTGGAGTGCCTAGCTTTCTTGAGATTTGTGGTGTAGCTTCCGTTTTTCAGTTGATTAGAGGATTTCCTTGTGGCTTTGTAGTGGAAATTGTGATTTGTGGTGCGATATGAGGTCTTAAGACTCGTTGTCTTTTTCATTTTGAGACACAAATTCTCGGTTGTCTTGTAAGTCCTGTTGAGTTTTGGACTCCCTCTTTGTGAAAGTGTAGCGGAACTCTTGGTCTTGAAAGGATGAGGAAGTTTGAGTATGGTGTTTTGTTTGCATGGGATAGCTTTGGGTTGTTATTTGAAGTCCTTTCGATAGAACTAAGTTATGTTGGTCCACGGTGGTTGGTGGTTCCTTGGTTATTTGACTATTCGGGCATTCAGTTATGTAGTCTTTGGACTCGTTGAACGACTTGGAATATAGACTTGTATTGGAGTTGTCTCGGTTGGCTGTTTGGACTCGTTGTGTGATTTGGGTGTTAAACTTATTTTGGGATACTTTGGTGTTTACCCGACATAGCATTTGCGTATTGTGGCAAGTTGGGAAATTGATTTGAGGATGTTGGTTCTCTCTTGGGATTCCTGAGTGATAGTGCGTGTGGCTATCTTGTGGTTTTCCTAGGAGTGGTTTTGGGCAAGAAATGAAAATGTAGTGATCTTACTTGGGGATTTCGAACTTGGAATGCGAGTTTAACTCGAAGTCATTACTTTGGAAGGAAGAAATGGTTTGGGTTGAATGAATGAGGTCGTGTGGCAATGTAGCATATTCTCTTGGGTTATTGGGATAGAAGGATAAGTTTTCAGATTTTGAGAATTGGAGAGTTAGTGTTTGATGCACTTGGGAATATCCTAATGGATGGTTCGAATGACTGTGTGTTTGGCCAAGGACTTGGAGATGAGAGTTAGAATTTTGCTTTCTCATTTGAGTATGAGGCTATGGGAGGTAAATTGCGGTTTGAGAAATTCATTTGGTTCTCCTTGGTGGTGGAATGTGGTTGGTCATGTATCTCTTTTGACATGTTAAAGTCCTCCTTGTTTAACCTTTGCGGGATCGGTGAGTGGATGTTGCTTCCTAGTTGTTCTTTGTCTCGTCGACTCTCTTGGATCAATGTGCTTATCGATGGTCTCTACCATCATCGTTGAAAGTGTTGTGGCATCGACTCGTGCCTTATCCTTGTTGTTACCAAGATTCCTTGTTCTTCGGTGGCGTGTTGTTCGGAAGACCTTCTAGCTTTTTGTTTTCCAATGTTTGGAATTGCGATTGGCGGTTGCCATCTTCTTGTTGACTGTTTATGACACGTCTGTGGTGGTGGTGCTTTCTACTTCCTAGTGCTTATTTTAAGGAATTGTATCCTTGTTTGGCGCGCTCGTGTCTTGAGGATGGTCTTCTCGCATTGGTTCTTGTTCGTCATGTTTCGTGCGAATCCAGATTGTTGTCGTATTTGTTGATGTCGTGTCTATTAGCGTTTGGACGCTTCTGTTCTGTGATGTTGTCTCCTTTTGGAGCCTTGTTTGAGAGTGTGTTGTGGGTTTGGCTTGTGGTTGGTGTAATTAGTGAGATGAAGTTATTTTTTGCGTCGTGCAGCTGTGTTGCGAGTGTTGGGATAGAATGGGTGTGTTTCTTTAAAGTCGATTGCACCGACTTGGTTTGTGGAGGTGTTTGGCGTGACCGGTGTGTATAGTCCGTGTCATGTGGTGTAGGAATTAACATGAAGGATTATTTTGAAAATGTGACTGGCCAGTGCACCTCAAATCAAACTTCTTAGTCATTCCGGTACCGCACTAGGTGTGTGCGAGTTAGTTTGTGAGATTTGGATCATTCGGTTCTTCTTTTGGTGGCGTTGTGGTGGTTTGGTGTGGTTTGGGTGGTACAGTTGTTGTGTGACCATCCCTTGAGGCTTGTGTTGCTTTCAAATCCTCGCTCATGTCAGTCGGATTGTTGCCATCTTGTTCAAAAAATCTATCCCCGAAATTGTTTCACGCGAGTGTGGTGATGAAGTAGTTGTGAATATCCTTGCGGTGGTTGAAATTCGCTCCCTTACTTTTTGTAAAATTCTGGAAAATATTTGGGGGGAAAAATTGAAGTATCCGTATCGTGTCCGTACCGTATCTGCGTATCGGTACTGTACTGGAGTATCCTCGGCATATCCTTGATGTATCGGCGTGTCCTAGGTGTATCATTAGCGATTCGGCACTTGGAAACCTTCTCGGCATGTCCACAAGGTGTCGCAACATGTTCTGGAATTTTGTGGAGTTTTCTTGAAATTTTTCCAGGACGACATTCCTGTGGTTTGACCTTCTTGTCGTGCTCCTTGTTAGAAAACTCACGTTTCTTTCTTGATAGCAGTTTGGAATTCTGGGGTACTCATGGTAGAGCATTGTCGGTTGAAATCCTTCCTTTGCGGTTGGTTGTCGGTTCTTGTGTAAAACCTCCGTGTTTGTGTTTCTTCGGTACTCTCCTCGTGGTGACATTTATTTTGGTTCTTTATCTTGGAAATTTCGAGGACGAAATTTTTATAAGGAGGGTAGTTTGTAACATTCCGCAAATTTTAATTTGATTGGCATTCGTTTCGATGAGCTTTCCATGAGAAATCTGCTTTGAATTAAGTTCTGGGGTACCTAAAACACTTATTTTATCATATCAAATACCCATGTATTGCTTAGAAGTCTCGTTGGAACTTTTGGGATTCGTTGAGATCAAATTCGGGCTTGTCGGGATGGCCTAAAACCATCAAAGCATCAAATTTTCTGGTTTGAAGGAAGTTGAATCGATGCAAGACTTGGTGCATCGATGCACCAACACTTCAGAACTCACTACTCAGTTTTTAGTTCAGGTGCATCGATGCAGAGTTTGGTGCATCGATGCAGGAAGGGGTTGCATCGATGCAGGGTTAGACTACATCGATGCAACAAGCTTATTTTTGGATTCTGGAGAGGGTTGCATCAATGCAGGTTTTTGGTGCATTGATGCAACTGGTGTCTGGCATACTAATTAAGGGTAAACTTGTCTTTTCGCATGGGGGTCCTATATATTGAATCCTTGGTCGAGTTTAGGGCATTTTAATGCCATTTCTCTGCAGATTGCTCCCCCTCTCTACCTCTCTTCACCCCTTTCCCTTCTCTCTTGATTTTGGGAAGATCCATGGAGAATTTGAGCTCGGTTCTTTGGTAAATGTCAATGAGCGCGTCGAGAGCTATACATTGATGGGTTTAGATCATCTTGGAACGGTATGTCTCTTTCTCTCTTGCTCCTAAGGTTGCTTTCCTCCATTTTCTAATGGTGGAACTTTGTAGGTGGCGTCAAGGGCTTCGCATTGACGGGTTCGGATCGCGTGGACATTTTCTGGGGATTGCTCCGGTGTACTTTCCGGCAACTCTCCGGTGGGTAACTTCTAAATCCTACATCGTATGCGTGGGTGTGCGTAAATTCCATTCCATGTATCATTGTTGTATCGATCATTAATTCCCTTTGCGATATTGTATTGTTTGTAGTTTGATTCATCGGTATCAGGTATGAAATCGTGTTGTTGTCATTCGGTTGGTTAGTGTCGGGATAACGTAGAGAAATGGTGTTGATAATTGGGATGGTGTTGTGATGGAAATGACAACTTGTGTGTTGAGAATTACCCTTAGAATAGTGTGGACGACAAGTGTTTGACGAATTGCCCGAATGGGCCTTGAGATTGATCTTGGGTGTGTCGATCATGTCTAATGATAGTAGTGAATGTTTGGGATTGTGTCCTATCTACTTGGGTCCTTACATGGTTGCATGAGTGAGAGTTGGTCAATTTGGGGAATCTCCCCCTTATCGTCGATTTTGGTGAATCTTCTATCCATTTGGGGATAGGTCGTGGAAATTAGTAGGATACTTGTGTGTTGAGATTTCCTTGGGTACTAGTGGTGTTGTAGTTTGGTTGGCATGAATTCCCTTGGTATGGTAACAATGGGAAGTTGGATAATGGTGATGGACCCTTATTTGAGGGGAATTGTGGAATTGTGGAAAGTAAAATGGTAGCGTGTGTGAATGACTCTCTTTAGAGAGGAAATATGGAAATTAGTGGGAATTGGTTTAGCCATGGGCTTATCATGAATGGGGTGAACTCGATAATGTAATACAAATCACCCAAAATGAAATGAACGGAATGAATGCGATGAATGTCAAATACGGGGATGGTTCCTACGAGGACCACCCTTGGATAATCTTGAACCCTCTCAATTAATCTCACCAAGTGAAACATCAATGAACGTTTTGGGAATAAACGGAAATATTTTGGAAACAATGGAAAGGAAAGTCACATTTTGAGTTGGTACGTTGACTAGGAGGTGTTGCCCTAGGTCACATGGAATGATTGATGGTTTAAAATGAAAATGTGACACTTGACTCTTTACGAGGAAACTATATACTCTATAAGAGGATTGAATATTGATGAGTGACTATGATTCGGGTTGCTTACCTTGTGTCATTGTTTAGAGTGATACACGATATTGCACAATGGGGGATTTGACTGAACCCTCTCGGCGGGCCGGGGAAAAACAGGAATGATACGACATGGAGTTGACGGGCTCCTATGCGGAACTAGCCGATACTCCGTGATCGTTGATTGATATTGGCCTTGCTCCCACTAGAAGGCATGTAAATGGATTACACGTGAACTTGGAATGAAAAGGAAATCGGAACACATTTAAATATGGAAAATGAGTCAAATGTGGAATTTGAAAGAAAAGGAAACTGAAAGGTTACCTATAACTCAATTATCTTTCAAAGTTAAACAACACCAAAATCCATAATACAGTTATATACTTATCAAAGGAAATGAGATGGGCAGAGTTGTCGAGGTTCCACTGTGTTGTTTGGGATCCTTTTGATAGTGATTTCGGGTGTTGAGCTTGGTAGAGTGGTTCTTGTGGATAATACGGATAAGTGTTTGCTTGTGGTGGTTGGACTCCTTTGGGAGGGATTGGGAGGTGGTTATTTGGTCTTGGTTGTGGTCTTGGTTAAGAGTTGGTGAGATGGTACGACTTGGTCCTTCGTGTGTCAAGCGTGGTTTGTCGATCCTCTAGTCGTTGACCTTGGAGATACTCTTAGTCTCCCTTCACTTGCGTGTGTGTGTGGGTGTGTTGCACCCTGTTGTTGGCCCTGTTTTACCTTTGGTCTGTTCTGCTTAGGTTTGCATGCGCTCGCGCATGCTTTATAGTCTTTAGCTGTTACCGTCACTGAGCTATTGTGTTCTCAGACCCTTCTTTCTCTCGCTTTTCTAGGATTGTACTGCAGGGTTTCTCTTGCAGGGTGACTTGGAGCTTGTACTAGCAGCCGGTTCCTTTGGAGCTGCAGCCTTGGCTCTTCCTGTGCTGTTGCATTCTCTTTTCAGGCTTCAAGTTGTAGCACAGTTGTAGTTATACTTTCTGTTACAGTTCGTAGTGAGTAGTTCTATGGTACCTGCTCTCTTCTTGTACTCTTTCAGTTTTGTACATTGTATCAAGAATAATGTAATGAGAACTTTAACTACAATGCTACTGTATGATGACTATTAACTCTCCTACGTTTGTGTTTACTTTATTTCAAAAAAAAATTATGTTGAAAAGTTTTACTTAAAAACACTAGGTGTTACAAGCAGTGTGCTGCGATTTCTGTAAGGAGAAAAGGAAACCCATCTCCGGGTATCGCGAACGTTCTGATTTTATATGCTGAGATTTCTCCTTCAGAACTGATCTTTGCACCTGGGTTTGATTTACTCCTTTTGTGATTCTTGTTGTTGGGGGGTAAGCCTTTCCTGCGGTGGTTTGCTGCTGTGAGCGACAGAGATGACTGTGGTGGAGTGGCTGAACCTGGCTGCGCAAGGAACAAACGGTTAGGCTACCGGCGTTGTCGCCGGTGGACCCTCCGATGGCAAAGTCAGCAAGAGTTTCTAGAGAGAGAAACCAAATTGACAGAGTAAGGGCTAGAGAGAGTGTGTACCATGCATTGAATGCCAAACTCCTTATATAGGGCATCAGAGAGTGCTGGGGACGTGCTTCGCCGTGGGTGACCCGCCCATACGCGATGTGCGGCAGTGCATCTGTCCCCTCTGAATATGCTGGCATGTGGCCGACCAGACAGTTTCTGACAGTGTTAGGCGGCGCCGCCTGACACCTTGGGCGGCAGAAAAGCTGAAAAAGGTTGTCTGGCGTGCAGTGGGAATCACAGAAAAGCTGATTCCGTGTCAGGCGTGTGTCTGCCATGTGCGCAATATCCGGGATGCTGTCCACGAGGGAATCTTTGCTGCGAACAAGGCATCTTGTCCTGTTTGGCCGAAGCGAGCTGCTTCGGCACTGTATGTTGTGGACCAGGCCGTCCTGGGGTAAGAGACCTCTGCGCAGTAGCGATACCAGGAATGCTCTAGCGTCGGTCTTTGTTCTGCTCGGTCGCATGACCTTGGTTGTGGGCCTCTTCGGCTGAGCACCTCCTTTGGGCTTTGAGTCGCCGGGCTGGCGAGAGCCCTAGAGAGGTCTTTTCTTCGGCTAAGATTTTCTCGGCCGCCTGCTGGCTGGCCTGTCCTGCGGTCCTCCTCGAGGAGGTCGTGGCTCCGGCCTCCCAACTGCTCGCCCCCCCTATAATAGCCCCTCAACCCCTTTGGCCAGGCATTTTGGCCGAAGCGGGGTTGACTTAGTGCCGATAGGTTGTAAAGGTGCCGAAGAGAGGGAGCGCCGGACCACTGATTTGACTAGAGATTTGTCCTGACAGCATTTAATGAACCGTCAATTTGAAATCGCTGACGTGTCGCGCTCTGGAGAGATGGCGCGTCTGACGTGACGTCACGCAGACAGGTGTCGTGTTCTCGGTCATCGTGCGTTTGATCTGGCGCTTGGACAGCGCTACGTGTCACACGGCAGTTGGCTGGTGTTGCGGCTGATGGGACATTGTGCTGATGCATTTTCTGGCATACAGCGCCGGCACAATTCCCTAGGTGGCGCAATCATTGCTGACGCGGGGTGACCTGCAGGACCGGGTCGGTCGGTCGTCCGGGTTTGGTCTTCTGCCTTCGTCCTATAAATACAGGACTTAGGGTTTTCCAAAATTCCTCCCGTCTCTGTTGCTTTCTCTCTCTAAGGCGATTTCCGACCACCCTCTGCAACTCCTCCGGTGACCTTTTTCCTTGCTCCCGGCAGTCGTTTTTCAGGCCTCTAGCCCTCTTCTTCGTTTCAGGTAACCTCCATGCCTTATTTCTATCATTTTCCATGGTTTTCTGCCCGCTGTACAGGCCGTTCTCGCGACCTATTGGTGGCCGTTGTTTTCCTCCCCGCCATTGTTTAGGGCCTGGGAGCTTCTTGATGTCCTGGGTTTCTTGACTAGCGTTGAGACCATTTTCTTTTTATTTTTTGCTTTCTAGTCGATTTTGCGACTGGTCTCAGGTTGGGTGCATCTTCCCTGCCATTTCTCATGGCCTGGAAGCTTCCTGCAAGTTTCTGGGCCTTGTGGCGAGGAAGATGGACACTGACCGCTTTGGCCGAGCCGAGCCGAGCCTGCCTTCCTGTGCTTAGCTGCGTGGGTTGTTGCCAGACCGACTAACGGTGCCTTCTTGCTTGTGTTTCTCAGATCCAACAGATGGTGCCGAAGAGAAAGTCTGATAAGTTCAGGCAGTATCTGGATACTCCGGAGGATCTTCGGCACTTCAGGGAAGAGTACGATATACCTGCCGACGTGAATATCGTCTTAGCCCCTGTCGGCTTCAAAGACCAGGGGCCGGACCACGTCCTCATTCCTGTTGTTGCTGTAGTTGAAGGGGGAGTACGGTTCCCCTTTCACCCCATGCTGACTCACTTCTTCGGCGAGCTTAGCCTCATGCCGTTTTAAGTGACGGTCAATGTATTCAGGATTCTGCTTGGGGTGGCCAAGTTGAATGAGACCGTTCCTCGCTCGGACCGGCTGACGTTTGGTGACATCTTCGGCTGCTACTTCGTCGGCTTCAACAAGAAGTCTCGCAAGTACTATTTGGGCCGGAGGCCTGGTCAGTCCGGTTTGATCAGTGGCCTGCCAGACTCTGATAAATATGCCGAGGACGTTATAATAGTCTTCGACAATTTTTTCATCCCCATACAAGCTGGCATCGACAGGATGCTGACCGTGCCGTTCACAGAGGGTGTACCTGGTAATTTTCGCCACTTCGGCCAACAGCACCTTTTTCTGTTCTGATTTTCTGATTCTTTCTTTCTTGCATGCAGATCTCGGGACCCTCGGCAATCTAAAAGCTTTTGCCGACGTGGACAGAGTCAAGAAGTTTTCGGACCTTGACAAGGCTCGGCGCTCTGCACCAACGCTCTTGGAATACTCTTCATCCTACACCCATACTCTTCGGCCGCGACCTGCTCCAGCCGAGACATCAGCTAGGTGCTCTGCCGAGCCCACAACTGTGCCACCAGCCGAGCCATCCATCACGCAGCCTGCCGAAGAAGGAGAGATGGGACCGAAGAGGGTCATTGACCTTGAGTCTGAGTTCCGTGATGACGATGCCGAGGGGATTACTGAGCCCTTGGTTGCGGTCTTGGAGAAACTGCCATCTAGTCGCTGGGCCGGCAAGGTTTTGGAGAGCCTGGCTAGGACTCGGGGGCAACAAAAGAGGGCCCGAGTCTCTAAAGAGGTCTAGCCATCTGAACATTCATCGGCTGTAGCCGAGAGGGGTGTCATCCCTGACCCTGCAACAGCGGAGACGGTTGGATCTTCGCGAAAGGAGGTGGTGCCGTGGGAGCCGAAGCTCTCATTTGAAGGTGTTGCTGCCGAGGCTGGTGATAGGCTCGAGGACCGACCCAGCATGGCGATGGCGCTGCTTCAGGCCTTCACTCTGCCGAAGGAGATGGAGGACCTTCCCAAGGGGCCCCGAACCTGCATCCGGAGGATGGTGTACTATGGCGCCAAGGTAAATGCTTCAGCACTATTTCATTTGATCTTTTACTTCGGTACGGTCTTAGTCATCCCAATTTCTTTTGCAGATGATGGCTGCCGGCGCTGGTGTTGACCAACGCATTACTGATGTCCAGCATGCTTGGCGGGCGATGGAGAAGGAGGCCTTGGAGGGCCAAAAGAAGGTGGCCGAGGCAAAGGCTTTTGCGACCGAGCTCCAGAATCAGGTCACTGCTGCTCGGACAACAGTGGAGATCAATGCGACCGAGCTGAATGCTCGGACCACTCGCATTGCTGCCCTTGAGGCTGAGAATCTCCGTCTGAAGGCTGAGCAGGAAGCCGAGAGGGAGAAGGCAATTGCCGAGGCTAATACTGAATACAGCCGGGGCTTTGAGGAGGCCGCTGGTCAATGCCGGTCACAGATGGTCCGTATCAAAGAGCAGATCTTTCAAAAAGGCTGGGTGTGTGCCAAGGTCTCTCTAGGGGCCGAGGATCATGTATCCGGTGTGGGGGACATCTCCCTCTTGAAGGATTCCAAAGTCGGGGCTTGGCTCCGCCCAGCTAGGCCGACTCCTCCTGCTCCTGATGCCGAGGCTGCTGGCACTGGCGCCACTGCTGCTGATCCCGCCGAGCCCACCGTCTAGTTCTTTGTCTTGTTGTTTTTGCTTGGGGCCGAGCTGACCTGTGGCCGGTACCCTTTTTGTTTTCTTATGAATGAAATGCCTCATATCTGTACGGCTGTAATTTGTAGTATGTTCCCTACTTCCCCTAACCGAGGAAAAAGGCTTTGGCTTGCCAGGTCTTGACCCTCGGTTCGGCCACACACTTTGGTTGAAGGTCACTTCGGCACTTGCCTGAATGACACTTGTATATTTTTTAGATAAATGCGAACTTGTGTAGCTTTCTTGGCAATGCCACCGAGGAGCTGCGTGCTCGTTTTGTAGATGAACGGCAACTGATAGCTGCTTCGGTGATTTAGCGCCGAAGAGCTATAAGCTTCCTCGGCAATGCCACCGAGGAGCTGCGTGCTCGT
>NMUG010012600.1:0-10320 GCA_002855965.1 Monotropa hypopitys
TGTGTATTAGAGTGTGTGTGTAGAAAATCGAGTGTGTGTATAGATTGTGTGTGTGTGAAAACGCAACTGTGTGTGTACCGTGTGTGTGTGTGGATAGTATGTGCATCCTTGTTAGTGTGTGAATGAACAAAGGTGTACGAAGTGTGTGGAGCGCAACTATAGTGTGTGTGTGTGCTGTATAAGGGGTGAAATACATAGAGTGTGTATGTATACTCTGAAAGGTGTGTGTATATGTAAACAGTGCTATGTGTGTTGCGAAACAATACTGGATAGTTACTGCGAAAAGTGTGCGTACGTATGTCGGTGTGTATATACATTAGTAGTGTGTGCGTGCGTAGTAAATTATACGTATAAGTGTAGCAGTGTGCACATATAAAATATACATGTATATACATGGGTGTGTATAAATAGGTGTATTGTGTATACTTAGGCGTACGAGTATACGTAAAAGTGTGAGTATCACTGTGCGATTATGCGAATGTGTCACGTATATTCGAGAAACGTCAAAAATAAAATTAATAAAGAAAATAATAGAAATCGAATTTTGATAAGTTGAATGAATATTGTCGTAACCTTATTTCAGGGACTGCTACGAGTACACCCGAAGCATCAAAAGAATAAGCAATCAGTCGTATTAAATAAGGTGAGTGAATAAGATTGTGTTTTAATGTGTTCAGTTCTCTTGCAAATATTGTTTTGATATTATGGCGATAGTAGACTTTTATTCGTGGAATTCCCAAGCAATGTTGTTTATTTAATATTACTTTTTCGTTGGACAGTATGATTGTTAAACATCAAACCCCTTATTCTAAATTGTTAGGGACACATTGGACCTCAATAGAGCATTCATGCATCATTATAGCATGATTTGGTGTTGTGGAGGTGAAATTAAGGCAGAATTATGCATGCCATATACATTAAAGAGTCATAAGCTACGAGCTTGTAATGGTACCAGGGCGACTACGAAGCCAATAGTAAGCTGCGAGCTTGAAGTAACACATGTTGGGCATAAATTTGTCGTGTTACAGTTGTTGTTAAATGCATATACATGCATAAAAATGGTGTTACAAGAAAATATGTGCACAAAGACGGTGTTATAAGAAAATAATAAATAAAAAGGGTGGTGCATTTGAAACAGTAGTTGAAAAATTGGTGTGACAGTTTTAGTTGTTACCACCTCTCTGTAGTTGCTACTGTCTTACCCGTTTTTTTATATGTCATTTATACTACTGTTTACCGCACTCTTTATATTGTCTCCCTGTTTTAAAATATTATGGAATTCCATTTCTTATTCACTCCTGGGATCCAATTTTGGATTCCAGTCTTTTGACAGGAGCTAGTTGTCCACTACTGGCCTGAGGATCGTTACAGTTGTCCAGCTAGAGATAGAGGTAGTTTTTTTTATAAACAATGGAAGGAACTTGTAATATAGTTTGGCAGAAATAGAAATAAGAAAAATGTAATGTAGTAATTACTGTTTATTTTCCTTATAAGTAGATCCTGGTGTGTTTAAATAATAATAGCAGTTGTTATTTCCTTAAGCATTATTAAGGATTGAAATTAAATTTTTAGTCATTGCCACCTCGGATATTAACTCTATTAGATAATTATATTCGGGAAGGGGCGTGACAATAAGCCTACAAGAGAAATCCTTGCACCAAAATCCACCAATCACCTTCAAACTTGAAGCTTTCTTCAATGGAGGTTCTCTCTCTCTCTAGGGCTCTCTCTAGGTTTTGAAGAGTTTAGATGGAGGCTAATGAGGCTTAACATCTCTAAATCATGCTAATATACTTAGGTTAGACGTTTAGGGAGTAAATGGTCCAAAAAGTCCCTAAAAATATAATTTCTGCGTCTAACTTCTACAGCCCGACTGCCGCGCCGTCCAGACGACTGGGTCCCCGTCTGGACGCGAACAGACTTTGGTCCGGACGAGACCCACCCCCGTCCCGGCGAGCCCAAACCCAGACTTTCCCAAACTCTCTGCTCCCTCGTCCGGTTCCCCGTCCGGACGGCCACCACTCTCGTCCGGACGAGATGTCTTCTTGGTCCGGACGGGCTTCACCAAGACCTTCCACCCGACTTACTACTCTGTGGTCCGGACGGCCTCACTCCTGGTCCGGACGAGAATGCCAATTTTGCCCAATTTCCTCACCAACTCTAACCCAATCTTCCAAACTCGACTCCTAACACTTCCTCAACATTCTAAATCACAAATTACATTCTAAAACCACCCTAGAACCTTCCCAAGACTAACACCACTTCATTTCTAAATCTCAAGGATTAAACATTCGTGCTAAGTATTCAAGTTAGCCTTAACTTCACTTCTCGACCTCAAGCACAACTATTACCTCTACGCTCATCAAACATTATGATTTCAATATATATATACCTCTGTGTCAAACCCAAATGTTATTAAAGAACAGTAATTATTTACACGAAGTAATAAAAAGAATTTAACGAATGATACGGGTATTACATTACTCCCTCTGAATCTTCCTCTAAAAATGAAATTTGAGCCACCCCAGGATCTACTTCTCTCTGTCGTTTCTGGCCCAGTTTGAGCACATGTTGCTCTAATGCTTCCCCTCGCTTTTGGGCCCTAGCTTGATCTCTCCTCTGGTGATCTTCTCCACCATGGATCATATGAATAATACCGACAGGAGTCAGATCCTCACCTGAACAGTCATCACGCCTTTCCACTCGCCTGGGCCTGTCTCCCCGGGCAGGGACCCGGTCGATATACTATTTCAAATGACCTGCCTCCACCAGCTCTTCCAGAAACTCCTTGAAGTCCGCACAATGCTCGATCATATGGCCGTACTGCCTGTGGAAGCTATATCTTAGGCCTGTAGCCTCCATGTCCTCCCGATTTCCTCTTAACTTCGCTGACCACCTCCCAAATGCTTCATTCTATAGGAGATAGACCAGTCGAAAATGGGAACGTTGAAAGTGGTCCTAATTGCCTTGCACGATTCTGTACCTGGCCTGGGCATCTTCAAGACTGGCAGCCCGAAAAAATTAGTCTGCTGCGCGGCTGGAGCTGATTCTCTCTGCGCGGGGGAATCCCCCTGCTCTGATGTCTTTTTCTTTTTCTTTTTCTTCTTATTTTCTTCAGAATCCACCACATTAGTCCGGTGGCTCTTGTTCGCCGTGCGATCAACCTCTCTGTATTGTTCCTCTTCCAACTTTGCATGCTGTTCCACTCTCTCCATTAGTTCTGGGAAAGTTTCTACTGGGTTCAAGGTTGGGGACTCCCTCAGCTTCTCGCCAAAGGAGAGGCCCAGCCTCAACATAGAAATAGCCTGCTTCTCCATGCAATCTTCGACCTCGTTGTACATCTCTACGTACCGGCTGACATAATCCCTAAGACTCTCGTTCGACCGCTTTCTCAGCGACGTCAAAGAATCAAAGTATTTTGCAACAGCACGGCTAGTCATAAAGCGTGCAACGAAGATCTCAGCTAATTGCTCCCATGAAGTAATGAATTGAGATAGAAGTTTGTGATACCAAGTTAACGCTGTCCGTCCCAAGCTAGAGGCGAACATTGTGTAGTACAAAAGGTCATCACCCTTATAGAGGATGAGGGTCTGCTGATAATCCTTCAAGTGCGCAATGGGGTCCACCTTCCCATCATACTTGGGGAAGTTTGTAAGGGTGAATCCCCTTGGAATTCTGTACTGAGTAATTTCCCTTGAGAGAGGTGAGGAGGTAATCTGCTGCACAACACGTTTTGCAGTATCCTGGGCAGTTCCCCGGCCCCTGATATGCTCATCAATGTATTTCCTCAAGTCAACTATGTCTTTCGGGGGTGCTGGTCTGCCCTTAGCCTGATCCCTCTGAATGTGTTGCACTTCCCCTAGATTCCGACGTCGCATTATCTGCTCCCTAAGATCCGTAACGAAGGTTGCTGATCTTGCTGGTGTGGCCTCGTTCACGTGACTTCTGGTCTGACTCAGGTGCTCACTGGGTAGTTGGGAACCCCTAACCACACGCCTCCATCTCTGAGGTGGTGATGGATTCCTTCCTCCCTATTCACGGCCTGAACCCGCCTTGGGATATTGGGCTCCATTCCCTAGTCACCAATGGCCCTTGGCTGAGTGTTGGCTGTTCGTCTTCCTTGATTGTCTGTTACTTCCACCACCGATGGCGCTTGGTTTACCACCTTCGGATTTTGCTGTTGAACCAAACGGTTCATCTCCTCCTCCATACGCCTAATAGTCTGGGCTCGAGCTTTCATAATATCCACCAAGTCCTCATCTCGGACTGACATGGATCTTGACCTGGACTGTGATCCCAAGGATTTGGTTCTGTTCTTCGTCAGAATATGAATCGACATCTTCCATATCGACGTATTCTTCCTCCTCTGCCACACACATAGCGTCTGGAACCTCAACCTGCTTTCCTTTGTCACCGTGCTGGCTTGGACCACCCTTGCTGATCCTTTGGAAACAAGAGTGACCCCTGGGCTTCCTAGGTGCTGGGGGTGCAAGTGGAGTCCTCGTGACCCCTCCATCCTCCCCAATAACCACTTGTTGTGCTTCCAATTCAGTGTTTCTTCCTGCCGTCATCTTTTCTCCAACTGATATTGATTACTTTTCAAATGTCTTTCCCACAGACGGCGCCGATTGTGCGAGGATAATTCTTACCCTTGCAAGAAAACTACTTTGACTTTGACTTTGATTGATTTGCTGCTTCGGTATTGATCATTCTTCGCCTGTTCTCACCTGGCTCTTTTGTTCTGCAACCACAAAGGTTAGATGACCCCCTAGCCAAGTGGCTTGAAGGCCCTCCGATGATCAAGTTAGTCTCGGTAAAAGAAAAATTTAATCCTAATCGAAAGAAATGAAGATAATGTACTGAGAAGTAATTTAGGCAGAATTTCGTTACTAGAAATTCCAGTCACTGTAAATGAGATATTCGACCTCTTTTATACTTGCTGATTCCTCTCATCAATGCGCCTTTTCCCTTCTTAACTTCTCATTTAAGAAGGGAGGATGAATTGAGACCACTGTCCCTTCGTCTTATGCCCATTTAATTCTCCAGACCATTCATCTTCTACCGTTCAGACTTCTGTTCACATATATATATTCTCATTTACGGCCTCATAACAGTTGGTGCGTGTAATGATTAATATCTTACCCATTAACTATTACCTGTACACACCGCCCATGCTATGCCGAGCTGATCATTATCCTGCACTGCAGATGCTGCCGCACTGGACTAAGCCTTATCCACAGTTTAGAAACCACACTTACACATGATTCATTAGATTGTCGAGATGCCAATCATCATGCCCAAACTTCTATGCCGCACTCCCAAGATGTCTTGTCCACTGGGCCTGACCTAATCCAAGGAATTACATAGATGTGGGGCTCTCGATTAACCTTATCTCATACACTTTAACCCATGACTAATTATAGGAACACGTATGACTCATTCTTCTAAGATTTACCTCCGTATGTCCCTAGAGATATCATGCCATTAAGATGTTCGACCATTATCAGTCAAAACTTATCCTAACACTCAGATTCTCTATGGACTTACAATTGTCCAAACCTTAAGGAATCCAAGATGCATACCGCGCTGCCCCATATACCGCACTGCCACGTATACCGCACTACCATACATGCCTCGCTACTCTCTTGCCGCGCTGCTCTCTTGCCGCGCTGCATTATTGCCGCGTTGCAATACAGTTGCCGCAATGCCATAGATATGACAGTCACCCAGATTATATAAATAAACTTACTTATTTGGCTTGATTGCAACACAGGGAATTCGAATTCACGTGCCGCGTGACAAATCCAGATTTATCCTACCACATAAACAATCTTATAAAGAAAACAAAATAATAGGAAACAATTCTATAAGATAATTAAATAAAGAAAATAATTAGTCTAAAAAAATAAGAAAGTAAGTTAAATAAATACAAGACTAATAATGAAGGCTAATTAAAAGAAATCAAAGGAACTGTTGATATTATTTCCTAACAGCAATTGCAGCCTCAGACCGCCCATCCAAAGCACGCTTATTAATTCATTTCTCCTACTGAACTCCGGCTACGATGCGCCTACCGTCGTGAACCCTAGCTTGAATTTGGTGAGTATCTTTGTGAAGCATTTCGATGTAGGGGTGTAAACGGTTCGGTTTGGTCGGTTTTTCGGCAAATATAAAACCAAACCGATAATTTCGGTTTATATTTTTAAAAACCAAAACCAACCAACATTATATATAAACCAAACCAAACCGATATGCGTTATATGATTCGGTTTGGTGCGGTTTATTCGGTTTTTTGCATGTAAAAAAACGAGAAACGCCCCAAAAAACAAGGATAACAAAAATTAACTAGAAAACTAACAAAAAAAATTATGAATGTACCTTCATTGGTACACTAGCTAAAAAAGATAAAAGCCCTCTTATCATTGGTATTTTTGCCCTCTTAGTCTCAAAAAATAAGTCCATGTTAGTCTTAAAAGACGAAGAATAAACTGTCGAAGATGAGTCCGAAAAAACATCGTCATTGATAATCAATGCAATCTCAGCTTCCTCTCGGCATCATGGAAAATAGTAGAAAATAAAAAAAATAGTAGACACATGGGTGATGGGCGATGTTAACGACGACTGCTTGTAGATGTAAATCCAAATGTATATAGTACAGTCAAAACTATTACATTACATCCCTGGCTAGCAGCATTTGGTAATCCATTGGGTCTGGGGTTGGATGGGAAAAAAAGATAGACTGGACTGGATAGATTGGGTTGGGTAATTGTGTGTTTAAGTAGTCTAAAATATAAATAGGCACATAAAAATAAAAAAAAATAATTTCAAAAATAATATTTCAGTTTAGGTTATTTAAATTAAAAAAATAATTTTATTTTTGTTCGGTCGGTTTCGGTTTAATTCGGTTTTCAAAATTAAAAATTAAAACCAAACCAATTTATAATTTTTTTAAAAATAAAACCAATCAAATTATTCTTAATTAAAAAACCGATCAAAAAACACTGATTCGATTTGGTCCTATCGATTTCATCGGTTTTTCAATTTTATTTACACCCCTATTTGGATGTAATATTTGTTAACAAAGAACAAAAGAGGACGTGAGCGAGAAATTTTACCGGCTAATATTGGATTAGATTGAATATCCTACACGCGGTGATTGTACTTCATATGCATATGGATATGGATGATCAGATAAAACGGGCGAGGGCCCACTTGGCGTGACAAAAAACATCACCTGCTACAGACGTTGGGAAGAACACACACACGTCAAGTTGCAAGCCATGGGGTCTCGCTTACAGATTCAAGGGGACGAGTTAGTTCTTTTACGTGTAACACATTCCAACCTCAAGAGCTTCTCTGCTGATATTCGCTTTTCTCTTCAGGTACTGGGACATAACCCGTTCCTGCTTTAGATATTCCATTTCAAGGTTGAAATATGCACTGTTCTTTAAGTCGATTGGATTTAGTTTGGTAAGGTTGCATTTTGTTCATAGTCTACATCAAATTTATATACAGGTATATGCAGCGGAAATAAATCGTACTAACCTCTAGCCATTGTGTTCAAGTTGAATATCACGGAATACTTTGAGACGTGGTCCCCACGATCTCTAGATTTAAGTACCTTCTTGAGTGCCTTGATTTGATGGATCTCATCGGCTGTGTATAGATTCTAGGTTAGAGACCATTAGTATTCTACAGATAACTATTCGCATTTCTCTACTTAAGGGGGCCACTGGTGGTGCAGTGGTAAAAGACCCATCCCAATAACCTTAAGATCTTGGGTTCACAATCACTTTGTGTATTATTACCAAATGTTAAGCTTGTCGTCGTCATTTCCCATTCCCAGACACTCATTAATGGGTACCAACCAGGCGTTGATTTATGAAAACTTAAACAGTTAAACTTTACTCATTGAGAGTGGGTTTGTAAAGGGTTTCTTGTAACCACCCCTAAACTCATATGGGAGTGGGCAACTAATATTATTTATCACCCATGTGTCTATGTGGGTCATTTTACACTCCATAGAAAATATTTGTAACACTTTTATTTTTTTTTTGTAGTTTTTATGGCATTTAGCTATTTGTTGGAATATGGTATGCCAAAATCTATTTGATTTACTTTTGAGGAGGTTGTGTGACATGTGAAACAAGCTTACTTGCGAAGTGTTATATGACCAAATTTTGTTACTGCCAGATGACAATCGAAGGGGTGAAGGAAAAGATATGGAAAAAATGTGGTACTTCTGTTAATTCAACATGCCTTGAGCTATATGATGACATGGGTGCCAAAATTTCAGATTTAAGTGATAACTCGAGACCTCTTGGTTTTTATTCTCCACAGGACGGGTTAGTTGACTGTAATTTTGTCACCTTTTTTGGTCCGTAATGTAATGTGATTATTATATCCTCTTTCGACATGTGAATAAAGTAGTAACTTTGCTTATTTTCTATAATCCAGCGTTAGTTGCTTGGTCTATTATTATCGTTAGGTACCTATGAATGTTGTTTGTTTGTATTGGAAGTTTGCACTATAACTATATATATATAACGAAGCATGGCTTACTAGACTATACATTTCCCGTTTGGTTACAGATACATAAATTTATGGAAAACTGGTTGTCTGATACTCTCTAGTATGCTATTAACTATTAAGGGTTACTTGGCTCCCCCAAAGCAAGTGATTATTGTATTCAGAAGTTTCCTATTCTTATTTTCTGTTACATGTTTTCTGTCAGGATGCTTAAATAAGGATAATGTTAGGAAGGTCAAACACACCGTTGGATTATACAGCTTATAGCCAAAAACATTTTTCTATGTAATGGGAAGTACGGTGGCAAACTATAGTAGTTCATGGCTTTTAAAATACTTTCTGGGTATAACATACCAAATGAATATTTCACCTTGTTTGTACTTACTGTATTGGAAGCAAATAACCCTGGTGCAACTTAAAGCATCGCCACAATTTTGAGGTTAAATCACTTTTCCACCTTCATCACCCAAGTATGAGAGCTAATGTCTACAAGTCTTTAGAACATGTCAGCTTGGTTCCAAATCCCCGTTTCTTGAAATAGCTACTCTTGGTGTAAGCTGAAGTTGCAGAATGTAGTATAGGTGAGCGGGAAATTGTTCTTCTAACCCCGTGAGCTTCATTTCAGTCTGTTCTATTCGCTTCTCTGTTATTGTTGTTTCCTTTTCTTTCGAAAATAAATGTCCTTCCCTTCTGAATGAAAACAAAAAGAAGAGAAAATTGATGGTAGAAGCTGAGCTGTTGAAGAAGTGGTGTGGTATAGTGTCCACATAAACCAATACATGTAACCATTGGATCTTTAACTCAACTGTGTAATGTCAGTCAAAACAGATGTAGTGGATTTTGTTTCATTATTATGTCAGGTTGAAAATTTCATCCTCACTCACCAGCTTGATTGGAAACTGATGCCTGAACATAATACAAAAGCAAAATAGAAGAAAGAAGATGGATGGTTATTGTACCAGTCTCTCAATCTCATTGTTAACACAGTGTCAAGATTCATTTTGAGAAAGATCCATCCCATGTATATTAGCCGTTTGTCATCAACTGTTCGTATTCTGATTTATTCTGCCAGTTTCCAATAAAGGACCTTTGATTTGGTCATCGTTATTTGGGGCGCGAGGCGCAACGAGGCGCAAAGGGCCGGCTGGGGTCTAGGCGCGAGGCGCGAGGCGAGGCGCGTGCCTTATCGAAGCGAGGCGCAACAAGGCGAGAAAAAATAATAAAAAATAGTATACCTCAATATTTGTAATACATATATTTGATTTGGTATTGTAAAGTCAGGATACCATAGGAGCCCAATTGCAAGGGGTTTTAATCATACTATAGGGTTGTGATTTGTTGGGTTTACCTATGGATATGACTTAGGGGTAGCCTAGACAATGAGGGAAGATGAAAATGTAGGGGATAGAAATATACTGTGAGCAGGAAACCAGGGCTTGGATTCAGAGGAAAGAATTGAATAAGGGGCTCAAATAATGGTGTTGGTTGTGTTGCTTGGCTCTGCTATGGGACACAATCATGGAGTTTCTACATATCCCAGGATATTATTCTACATATCCCCAACACCGAAGTTCAACTAAACATAGAAGACGCTGTCACTTCTAGCGGGGCTGTAAGACATGCTTCATTATTCTACATATCCCCAACATTGTGCACTTTTGGCTATAGAGCCGGCCCTATGTATTTGAAAGTTTGCTCATATTTAGGGTTAAGAGTTTTCAGAGAAAAATAGAGAAAAATAGAGAAAAACATTAAAAAAAAATAAGATTTTTTCGTTTATCACCAAAAGGC
>NMUG010012601.1:0-10319 GCA_002855965.1 Monotropa hypopitys
TAGTCCTCAATGTCATTGTAGGCATCTACATACTATCTGACATCTCCCCTAAGTGTCTCGTCAGATCATTTTCTCAATGACATTAGAGTATCAAAATGTTTTGGGGAAGTGCTACTGGTCATAGACCTAGCAATGAACGTCTTGGCTAACTATTTCCAGTTGCAGACCAATCACGAGGGAATCTTGTGATACTAGTTGATCACTTTCTAGACCAGACTGGATATGAACATCTTGCAGCAAAGGCTTTCATCTTCTTAATGCAAGATTAGAGCTTGTTGGTGGTCCTTGAGGTGGGCAATCAAGTCAGTCTTCCCATCGTACTTCTGGAAGGTGGGAGGCTGAATTCTCGAGGGATCTTGTAATCCTTGATTGCTCTAGAAAGTAGTGTTGATGTGATTTGTTGGATCGTATGCTTAGCAGTCTCTTGGGTCATTCCCCGAACTTTTGGATGCTCAATGATCCACCTCCTTATGTCATTGATGTTGGTTAGCACAGAGTTGTTTTCTGGGCAGGCCAGTCTTTCTTGGCAATCCTCCTATGCATGAACCCTGTGATGGACATAATCCTTGAGATCTGGCACTAAATCCATAGAATGCTCCAGGAAAATGCTGTGATCCTAAATGCAAGTTCGGATATGATGTTCATTGGGCTATGGGGGGATCCCTAACAGCCCTCCTTCACTCTTAGCGATGGGGTGGATTCCTCTTGCCATTTCTTCCATGTTGTGCCCTCCCTTGATCTCCTAGTGTCATTCTTTGGCTCCCAGAAGGTCAAGGATGGGCGTTGCGGTCTTGATTGTGTGGAAAATCACATTTTAGATGTAATAGGATGATGTTCTGAGATAGATTAGTTCATTGAAGTTCATAGCACACCATCTAACACTCAATTCTCACAGGACGCTCAAAACAATAGATAAGATAAAATAGACTTTTGTATTATATGAAATGTAAACTCGATTACAAATACATGAAGATCACTAGCTATTTATAGACTCAACTAACTGACTTAACCACTTGACAAATGAGCTAGACACGATTACATTATAGACCATTGCTGAGCTAGACTAATTGAAACTGAGCTGTAACTGATCTGAACTGTAGTTAATCACAAAAGTGCTTTACCAGAAATTCATGAGTCATTTACCGGAAATATAGTACATAGCATATATGGCCTTTCACTTGTTTTACCGGAAGAGAAAAATCTTACTTCTAGAAAACCACACTTTATTCAAGATGTTGAGCTGAAGTCATATGATACTGAGTTGAAGTCATGTGATCCTTAACATCCCCTCTCAAGCTCATGTCGGCTTAGGCATGAGCTTGACTCAAAATAACAGTAGCAGTTTGATATAATAACAAGTGTAGTTCCTTTTCAAATTTCATAACCGAATCCACAATCATGTATGAGAAAATGAGCCTAAATTTTTGTAGATGTAATTTTTGATGAGCTTAGAAATAAGAGTGTACAAAAACATCTGAGTTGTTAAGCTATTTAGATGAGAAGAACAAAATATATATGCACTATTAAGCTACCAGATTAAAAAATGGAAGAAAATCAAGGAGTTAACACACATGAACATGCACTGTCACTACATGAACATGTGATGTTCCTTCATTTCAAACCTATGTACTATCACTACACAATTTTGAAATGCCTGAGAATAATAGAATCAGCTAGTTGTTAAGCATAGCTTGTGAAGAATAATAAGAATAGGAATAATGCTAGCTGTTAGTGTCACGACCCTGACCCATTTCCAAAGTCATCATGACAGATGCCAGGTGATTTGGTCAACCACCTCAGGCATTTCTTAACTTAATTATCAATGATTTCTTAATTAACTGGAAATGCATAAAACAGCAGAAAAACATATTATTATTTTTTATTTCTTACATTATTTTCTTACAACCATCACAGTTCCTTTATAACACATAACACACTTATTTACACTGAAGGTCCACACACCAACTTATTTACAACATTTTACAAAATTGTCTCAGAGCTGAAAACATAACATAAAGTCAAACTAAACTAAACTAAATTATCTACTTACATTAGCTGACGGCTTCTAATACTGAGGCTGGTGAGGTTCTTCTTGATTACCTGAAAAATATAATTTTCCAATTGAAATGCTAGTGTGAATGACAAAAATTAGTCAAAAGGTTTAAATGCCATGGAATAAAAACACTTCTTAAATAAACCACTTCTTATTCTTATTATCATTATCTTACAAGATATTTGTCTTTTTAATTCTTAATAAAATACTGCGGAAACCATATGGACATTCTTATAAATTAAACCTCTTGTTTTTCTTATAATTCTTACTTTTATTCTTGCAAAGCGTCCAAATGGAAGCCCGTGTTTAATTCTTAAAGACATACTCTGGAAAATTCTTATTACTTCTTATTCTTATTCTTATTCTTACTCGTACCTTGTGCTTATTCTTACTCATACCTTGTGCTTATTCTTATTCTTACTCGTACGTTGTGCTTATTCTTATTGTTATTCTTATAATCATACATGATATTTCACCTAGAGGGGGGGTGAATAGGTGTTTGCAGTAATTTTGCCCTTTTAAAAACTTTTTAGTTTTTCCTTGAAAATTCTTTTATTATAATATGTTATAAGACAATGAAAGCAAATGAGTTAGAAAGATAAATGCAATGCAAGTATAAGTAAAGTGAGCAAAGAGGAGGTGAGAGACAAAGAGAAGAGATACAAGGATTTTTATAGTGGTTCAGCAATTATTTAGTCCACTCTTCAGGATGTTTCCATTTATAGAGCACCCCGGTATCTACTATGTAATCCTCCTAAAGAGCCCACGCAGTCTCTTTCTTCCTAGACTTCTACCTAAGCTAGGGATCTCCTCCTCTATAGATCCCACGCAGTCTCTATCTTCTCAGACCCTTCTTGGGCCGAGGATCACTCACCCAAACTCCCCCGAGTCTGACTCTACCCCGCAAGGTAAAGGTTTCAAGGTCAGTCTCGACCCTGACTGTGTCGTGCAAGACATAGATTTGCAGGACTACCGCACGTCCTGACTATACCCGGAAAGGCATAGGTTTATTTGGGAATAACTGTAAATGTCAAAATATGAAAGTTGGTGCCTATAACACTCTTAGACTCTACCCAAGGGCTTGTGCCCTTCCCACTCAATTACATAGTGGATATATGCTCAATTCTTGTCGGGTAGGTATTTGTGCAGAGTGAGTGTTGATACCCAATTTTGACCCAACCTAAGAAGTCAACAAATTGGTCAAACCAGACTCCGAAGAAATCCTAGCACAGTTCCGGGATGTCAGGACTTCTTACAAGCAGCGCCAACGTCAGTCAGTGACAATGCATCAGTCATCAAACATCGGTAAATTGTTAAGGAACGTTTACCCGAAGTCAGAATTTCAATCCAACATGTGGTTCAAGACAAACAGTAATCGGACGGCCGACAAAGCTCCTATCTGCATGCTTAATGCTCCGGAATCAACAAAATTTGACACAAGCATCCGAAATCATGTTTAGGAATGGATAGTCGACAGCATTTCCGTTACCGAGGAGTCTGCGTACAAACCGAATCCATCCGACCAAAATTTGGAATTCAGTCAAGCATAAACACTGGTTTGTTTATTTTTCAGCAAACGCAATTTCTACGGATATCATTTACAAAGACAGACATTTCTTGCAGATTACATTCGACGGATAAAGAGCAGTCCAAGGCATAGGCCCGAAGCATCCCCTTCTGATCAGAGCAGAAATGCCGGTTTCCAAAGAATATCCGAAAAGTGTCCGGAATAATCCCGTGATATTTTCTAAATTCATGATTCAACTCAAGCATCGCAAATATCTACTTCAAATTTTCAAAGATGGAGCCGAACATAGAGCCGAGCAAGCGCGTATCAAATGTCTGAATCAATTTCTGGACCCGAGAAGACTTTAGAAATTCATTTTCATTTTAATTTTATTTCATTTTTTATTTTCGGCGGATTTGGGGATATATTTTCCACCCAAACGACATTTCCAAAACATTAAATCACCTTTCCCAATGCACTTTCAATTTAAAATTTTCTGACTCATCATGTCGCATCTATAGATGCGACATGACCCTTTCTATAAAACCCCTCTCCCCCTCTTGGGAGAGGACCTTTGGCCATTTGAGTTCAAAATACTCTCTCTAGTGCAAACACTGCCCGGCCAGAATCCATTTCAAAGTCCAAAACTCTTACCAAAATCCTTCTAAAAAATCATATCACCATTTCTAAGCTCTACCACTTCACTTCCCTCAAGAACAACTCTTGTTCTTGAGACAAAATTCCTTCCTAAGCCAAATTCCAGCCACCTCAAAGTCCAATTACCAAAGCCAAACCTCCAAAACACTACCAAACATCTACCCAAAAATCCTGAAATCAACCGAATGCAGCCGAACCTCTGCCAAAATTTCCGCAAACTTTATTTTCTTCTTTTCATTTTAGTCTTATTTCTCGGTATAGATGTTCCACTCTATAGTCTAGTATTAGTATCGACTTCGGTCCGGATACTATACTTTATTATAGTTTACGGAATTTACCGTTAGAAATTTGGACTCTCGGAAATTGTAAATATCCAAGGTAAAGATATAAAGAAAATATTTTTGTATCTTCTTCTCTTTTGTTTCTTATTTTCTTATTCTTTTGACCGCTGCGATGTAAATATCAAAGCGAAAAAAAATCGTTTTCATAATATATCCCGAATATCGGTACTTGTATGGCTATGCCTACTCCGATATCCCCAGCGAGAAAATTATGAAAACGTTTCTTTTATCTACATAATATGTAATCATCTATAATAAAGAAGATGACTATTTACATCATTCTGCTCATTAGAATTTTGGCGCATGCTAGGCTACGCCTGCTTCGACATCACGTACAAGAAGAACGTAAATACGTTTTTGCCTTAAAAATACAAAAACACGTTGTTGGCTCCTTTGCCACCTTTCTTCTTTATTCAAAGAAATAGTTTTCAAAGATCTCGTTAAATGATATCTCGGCCTCGCGTATGGCTATGCCTACCGACTGTTCGGTCAAATAATCAGAGATCTTGGAACATTTATCTTCTTGAATAAATCAGAAATCGAACTTGCAAAAATCGATTTATGAATTTTTGGCTTACGATCGCGTCGTACCGTTAAAAGCCAATCTTTCATTTCTTGAAATTTGCAAGGGAAAACAAAAGTTCATTTTGTTCATTTCTTTTTTCTTTTCTAAATCCGACCTTATTGTTATATTGTGTATAAGTCGTCCGGTTTGGAAATATTCCAACACGACTTATATATAATATTCTATCTCATTATACATGTCTATAAGTATGTATACATATGTATTTATACCCTTTCTCTCCTTCTTATTCTTAACATTTCATTCTTTTTAATTATACAAAGAAAATGAAAAATACTCCCAAAATTATAAAAGAAAAGAAATCTCTCGATTTGTGTCGTTTAGCGAAAATTTGTAGTAGCTAACCGACTTGGATCGAAAAGAGTGTCTTGTGAATCAGTTCACACTGGGTTACTCGACATCTTTTGAGATTTCCCAAAATTCAAGAAAATCAACCTTCTCCTTGTAACATAAAGAAAATCTCATTCCAGAAATTAAATTCCTTGATTCGCTTTGTTCAGTGAAAACTTGCAGTAGCTGACCAATTTGGATCGAAAGAATGTTTTATGAATCGGGTCGTACCGGGTCATTTGACATTCTTTTGGAATTTCCAAAAATAAGAACAATCTCTTTTCTCTTATAACATAAAATATTTTAAATCAAAAATTCAATTCCTTGATTCGTATCGATTAGTGAAATCTTTCAGTAGCTGACCAATTCGGATCAAAAGAATATCTCGAGAATTGATTCATACTGGGTTGCCCGATATTCTTTTGGAATTCCCAAAAATCAATAATAGAAACATTCTTTTTATAAAACACGGTTGAACCTCCGTCCGACTAAAAAATGCAAAAATAATCAAAAAGATCAAAATTCAATTTATTCTTTAAATTCTTTTCATAAAATCTCAAAAACAAAATCAAAGCGTTGTCCATCTGTAAAACCTAACTAAATTTATTCAAGCATTAGTTTTATATTTATTTCTCTTGGCCGAGAAATCATTGATTTTTAAATTGGAAGAAAATTTGTTTTTGGAAAGGAAGTACCGAAAGGGCGAATGGGGTGCCTAACACCTTCCCCATTCATAATCAAATCTCCGAACCTGATTTTCTAATTTCGCAGACCACCTTTTCCTATTAAAACCGGTGACTTGGCACACCGTAACTCTATGCCGAGTGGCGATTCTGGAAAACAGATTAATAATAGGATATATATTGCCTTGGCAATTATAAAATCGTTATTAAGTCTGAACATTTTAAAAATCAAGTAAGTCCAACCATCATCAAATTTCATTTTTCAAACGTCGCATTAAATCTTGAAAATACAAAGTATGCCATCCTGAAACGCGACCCCCAAAAACACGGGCGGAAGCGAAGAAGGGAGGCGGAAGAATTTTCCCGGCGCGAGAGCTGGCAATTCTGCTGGGGAACTTGAGGATTTCAGCTTCCGAAAATTTTCAAAAATAAAATTTCTTCCAACTCAAAAATCAATCATCTCTCGGCCAATATTACTGATGTACATTGTGTTTATTCTTTTCAGGGATATTACAGGTGGCACGCTTCGCTACAAAAAATTGTTCGCTAAAAATATTTTTTGCTGCGCCAATGTGCTTATTATTTATCTGTATAGTCATATAATGCAAAAAGGATTCTCTTCATTTTAAAAAAAACTTACTTTTACTGCATTGTAAATTTTTCATGCATTATTTGCATCATTACCTGTTTTTGGTGGAGGTCATGACTGCCCAAAATGGATGCTACCCTATCAACCCATCGGGGGCCCGACAGTAAACTGCGCGACCCGAAAAAGTCTGTGGCCGAAATGAGGCACCCTAACCAAATCACTGACTCAAATATGGTACCCTTCGGGGGCCGGAGGTCTGAAGATTTGGAAACCTTTGAAACCTCTCAGCTGCATAGCCTCATTTTGCATATAGAAAAGCCAAAAAAAGATCGTAAACCAAAACCCTATTGTTATTATTAGGGGAGCATATTTATTTTTGAAGAAAATCCTTATATACATTCTGTTAAATACAAAAAGACTTTTCAAAACAAAAATAGATAGTGTCTCTAGGAATACTGGTCAAGATTGGACAATTGACTCATCATTCAATTTCTTCAAAAATTACAACTCGAGATAACACCCCAGACTTCATGTCCGGGGGACGTCCCGAGTTATAAATTCAAAAGTCCATATGTCTCCAGTGTCCCTAGAAAATTTTCCTTGTATACTGATCTGAGCTTAGTGTTGTTATACAGACATCAACACAGCTCACTGGGATCGCCTGCAAAATCCACAAAGGAGAATCACTCATTTCTGGACCAAACGATGTCAAGGAAACAATACTGTGCATACTTTGGTAACAAGCCCGAAACTGTCTTCTGGGCCGAACTCGAGGCACTTCAGAAAAAAAACCAGGATCTCAAAACTATGAACCAGGTTCTACTCAGCCAACTAACCCAATTACAGTCTCCCCTGTCACAATCGTCTGTTGGGACCAGGAAAAATTTTACCCGATCAAACACTGGGGCAGTCCCCTCATCTTCTAATCTGTTTCAAATTTCTCCATTTCAAACCTATGATGGGTCGTCCCATTCGTACCCTCAATTTCAAACTCCCAAAAAACTAGCCCATATGAGTTATCTCCATATCACTCATCTCCTTCAATTCCAAATCAACATCTAACACCACAAAAGGTCCTTCCCAAAAATCTATCAAGCAGTCAAGGGTTGAATCCATGGAGGAAAAGAAATTTTACTCCACTATCCATTCCCATGACGGAAGTATATCAGTGTCTTCTATCATCCGGATATCTAACCCCCATTCCATCACATCAGTTACCTAACCCCTTTCCTCAAAACTTTCGAGGCGAGCAGCGATGCGCCTATCACTCTAATCAATTGGGCCATAAAATAGAGAAATGTCAGAGTTTGAAGCATAAGGTGCAAAACCTTATTGATGCTGGAGAAATAAAATTGGAGGACATGAAACCATCTCTCAATACATACCACAGTCAATCTTTCCAAAATCTGGCACCTCAGAGTTCATTTCCCAGAAATACTCCTCCATATCTACAAAGAAGTCAAAATAACCAGAATTTCACTCCATTATCTATGATGATGTCAAAAGCATTCCAAAACCTAGTAGCCTCGGGGCATTTAAACCCTGTTCCTTTCCAACCACAACCAAATCCTCCTCCTCGTCACCATCAAGCAGATCTTCAATGCTTATGCCATTCTGGTCAAACCAGTCATGATACTAAAAATTGCTGGACATTGAAACATAAAGTGCAAGACCTTGTTGACGCGGGCATAGTAAATTTGAAGGATAATGGAACATCACCTGACGTCACAACAAACCCACTTCCGAACCACCTGGGAGTGAAAATGACTTCTGAAGAACTCCCACGCATAAAGGAGGATGACTCTATCGAGGGACTATTGCAAATGTTTGGCAAACTACAAGTCACAACAATCGATCCTCCATCACCGGATCAAAATGAATACCATTCACCCCGCTCATCCGGGGAGCAAATGCATAATTGGGTGTCATATCCAGTTCACAAAGCCCGCATATTTTGGTAAAAGCGGCAAGCATCAAAATTGTTATTCTGTGTTTTGTTAAAGTTTCTATCTAAATATGTGTGTTTCCTTTTTGTACTTGTAAAATATATCTTTTCATTATCTTATTATGTTTATCAAATAATCTTTTGAATATTCTGTTCATTTATCTGTCTCTGCTAAAATAAAAATGCCAAATAAAATTATTGCCAAAAATAAAAAAATTTATTTTTCAGGAATCCAGAAATTCATCCTTTCGATTCAAGTGATGAAATAATCTTAGCACTCGAAGAGCATGACTTCGACACCAAATTGGATTACAATCTGACGGGAGTAGAGGTTGATTGACAGTACCGATGATGAAATGCTGAAAGAAATCAGAGTCACGATCCAGAAACACAAGGACAGAAAAACTTCTAACGTCGAGAAAACAGAAACCATTAACTTGGGGACTGTAGAGACGCCTAAGGAAGTCAAAATCAGAATCCATTTAGATACACGTCAGAAGACTAAATTCAAGGAAATACTTCGAGATTACCAAGACATCTCTGCCTAGTCATATGAAGATATGCTAGGACTCATTACCTTAACCGTAAAACACCAGTGGTCTATAGATCCGCCTATTAGGCCAGTTAAACAAAAACTGAGATAACTTCGACCGAAAGAAAGCCAGAAGATCAAAGAGCTGCGAACAAAATAGAAAAAGGAACCTATGGCCCACACATAAGTGGTCATATCTTATTAAGAAAAATTTAGCATATTGGGTATATCAAGAAATGTCACAAAAGCCAAATTAATGAAGACATCTTACAAACACCGTCGAAAAAGCTTGAAGTCATGCTCATCCCTTTGCCATTCTCAGTCTGGGGCATTGAAGTCATCAGATTTATTCATCCCAAAACCTCAAGCGGTCATCAGTTCACTGCCATCGACTGCTTCACCAAATGGGTCATAATGCACTTCATTAGAAACAACAAAGCAATATGGTCTTGAAGCAATTTCTACCAGTACAAGAAGAAACCGATAAGAAGTTCTCCCAACTATCAAGGCCCATTCATCATCACAAAGGTGCTATCCGACAGAGCGATCATCTTGCCAGACACGGATGGACAAGAATCTCTACAACCTCTCAACACCGACATGTTCAAACTCTACTATGTCTAATTAGTAGCAGTTCATACGATTCACAATGATTTAAATTTTAGCTTCAGTAATGACATCTTCTCCTTATCAACGTTCCAATATAATCTTGAGCAAAATGGCACTTTTATTTCTTCCTTCTAGCTACAAAAATATCTCTCCTCTTCTCTAACAAAAGCGGTTTAAAACAAAAATATCATCAGAATGTCTATATAATAATCGAAATAATTGCTCCCCCCTTTTACACAAAAGCAAAAAGGGAAAATCCTGAAAAAAAAAGTCTCTCTTTCTCACTCCGAAAAAAATCTCTCTCATTCAAAAAAAATCTCTTTTCATCACTCCGAAAAAAAAATCTCTCTTCCTCATTCTAACAAAAAAGTCTCTCTCTTTCTCACTCCGAAAAAGAATATCTCTTCCTCATTCTTGAAAAAAAAGTCTCTCTTCCTCACTCTCTAAAATAAATCTATCTTCCTCACTCTCTGAAAAAACAATTCTCATT
>NMUG010012602.1:0-10320 GCA_002855965.1 Monotropa hypopitys
TTGATTAGATTATATGACAAATTTAAACAAATTGCAAGCAATAGTGTTGTATATATATATATATATATATATTTTAACAGGGATCGAAGTACGAAAGAAATAAACAAGCAACTAGAATATCACTGGCTTTAAGGTATATATAGTGAAAGTAAGCTTTTCACTATTCACGATTTCAAAGAGTTAAAAAGGAAAGTAAGGACGGCTACAAAACAATAAGGAATAATTGTGAGTAGCGGGTTACTTTGAAAGGAATAAGTATCGGAGTGATTAGAGTCGGCGTGCACACAATAACTCAATTAAATACTATGATATAGAGTAGTTAATATCACCAAAATTTATGGAACGAAGTTATCAGTGTTTGGAGGGCTCGGTTGTGTCAAAAAATGAGTCCTGTCGTGTTTTGGAAAGTCGGTGGAAGTCATCGGAAAGTCATTGGAGGTCGCCGGAACCACTGGAAGGATCGCCAGAGTGAGGCGAGTCCGGTGGTGGGGTTCGCCGGAGGATATTTATCGGAACATGCTCTCACGCGTAGGGGGAAGCCGCCGCGAGTAGACCTCACGCACCGCAGAGGAGGTGGCGCGTGGAGGCGCGTAGATTGGCGGTAGTTGACGGGGCTTGGCATATGGTGGTTGTCAGCTGCTGGCGACGTTGTTGGTGGTTCTGGGTTGACGACACGGTGGCCAGATCTAGGTGTTCGCGGGAATGGACAATCGCGTTTGTGAACTCCTATAAATGAAAAGGCAATGACGCGACTCCAGCAACTGAGATGGTGTACAGGGAGGGCAGCAGAGATGGTGGAGATCTGGAGAGCGGATGACGATGATTTGGCGAGCGGCTGCAAACAGAGAACGGTGGACGACGATGATGAAGATGAACGGCACCAAGAGAACAGTGATTATGGAATCAGGATTTGCTCTGATACTAAAGTTGATACAGGACCAAATAACTTAGCAAATAGCAAAAGAAGAAGAAGAGAAGATTAGAAGAAGAAGAAGCCAAGAGAGAAAGAAGAAATCAACTTACTGCTTAATCATTCAATAATCCCTAGTAATCCCAAATTATGGTATAAATAAGAGTCTAACCCTAATATCATGGGCCCAAAACAATAAAGGTCTAAATAAATAAATAGACTAAACTAAAAGAAAAACCCAAAACAAATGGGTCCACATAAATAAAATAACACCTAATAATAACGAATAAGGTCCAAAACAAACAAATCCAAATAAATTAAATAAACATAATAATAAACTACTACTAGTCAATCCATAATGCCAATGATTAGACCTTTTTTGTCTCACACCGATACACGTGTCCATATAGGCCTGCGCCAATGGTGTCCGCACCACTGTGTTTCCAAAATCAGATAATTTTTGTTATCAGAGTTTTCGGGAGAGATGTTTTGGAAGCACATGTACTTCAATTATTCCAAAACAATTTCCTCTTATATTCTCTGATGTATAGGAGAGATGTCCCTTGGGGGTGGGGGGGGATTGAATACATATGCACACTTACTCATAGAAAGTGGAAACATAGAAGCTTTCTTCAAGTGTTCATGTATCATGCAATTTTTTTTGGCTTAACTACAAGAACCTCAGATGGAGTTTTGACAACTACAGGGAGTCAAGGACTGCTCCTGTGGCGTTTGAAAGTTTATTGCCTTCTCCGATCAGACTTATCGGACAATGGTGCTAATGCTAACCATGAAGTACGTAATTACCCTCACAATATAAGCTAGTGTTGAAAGATGCAAAAAAGAGAGACTGAAACTGCTATAATACCCAAATATAGCTATAATCACATACACATGCCAACATGTAAAAATATCAAAAAAATACGTCATTTCACTGCAACATCATCAGTTTCACATATCAAACTTCATCTACACAACCACTGCATTCAACTTCTGGAACTCACTTGCACTAAGCATCTGATGTCGCGTATTGTGTATAATAACATTCATCACATAGAAGACTTGTATCAATAATATGTAGAACTTCTTTACAACAAAAATGTATGGTATCTTCCGAAAGACACTGAATGATACCAAGGTTACGAATTTAATTATTCCCTAAGATGACCAGTAACCAGTAAGAAAGTTAACTCTCTCTAGCCCTTCCACCTATTATTTCCAATTGTGATACTAACAAGTATTATCAAAACAACAAGAAATTAAAAAATACTAACAATGGAAAAACAATAAAGAAACGAACAGAATACAATTGCAGAACAAAGACTAAACGATTCGGTAGAGATATGCATCCCAAAACAAACACTCCACGGAATAGATATTAAAAATTTAATAAAACAACAGGAAAATATGAACTCAAAACCAATACTAGAACGACTTAGTCACGTAAAACAAGAGGTACATGAATTATCTTGTCTAGAAGGTTTCAGGCTCGATCTACATCTGAGTCATTCGATCATCAATGGGAAGACTACATCAAACATACAAGCGATACAACAATCCAGTTTCTTTTTTGGCTCATATAAGTTGGGAACTTTGTGTTTGAATTACATTTAGAACAAAAAAAAGGCACTCTACTTACTTTCACTTTCTATGATGCAGTGTTTAGTTTTGTTACCTGAAGCAAAAAAAATGGTGTTCGATCTACAAAGCAGTAGGACTCAACTAAAAGTCATGTGCTTTATTTCGACCGGAAAACAATCGTGATGTCTCTTTTTACACATGCACGCGGTGAAGAAAGAGAGGGAATTGGGGGCTTACCTGTTCTTATCACTGCCGGATCTTTGTTCGATTAAAATTTTGGGGTGGTTCTGATTATGATCGACTAGTATTTTAGGGCTCGCGACTATATATAAACTAGGTAACCTTGAGCGTGCAAGGCGCACGATTTCTGTTCGTGTAATGCTGTTTGTTTCCCATTAAGTATAAGAGGATGGGTGGTTGTGGGATCATTGATTTTAAATGCAAATGAGTTCGCATCATAAAATGTAGATGTTGAATTACACAAAAAAGTGATAGATTAACGCTGTTAGATTAGTAAAAGAGTAATAGGGCAGTTACATCATTGGATCATCCAAGTTCATGTTTTTGCGGCATCAAAAAATTAAGATAGAAGTTATGATTGTTAACATTTGAAGCTACTCCAAAGTGAATAATGGAATTCTAAAAACTACCTTGCTCCGATGATTCACATACTTATAGTTTTTCTTTTCACCCCAGATTGAAAGTGAAGGTCATCAATTCCACTAATTCCTTGGTGGTTTGTCAAGATACATAGATTTTCACACGATTAAATAAGATAACTATACCTACAGAAAAGCCTCCATAATCTATCAATGAAATAACCCTACGAATCTGGTTTTCCTATGGAACGCACTTTTAGATCCATATTTTAAAAATCAAGTCATGAGGTTCGCAAATTACTCAATTGAAAACATTTGAGGTATTCTCACTGACAATGATTGAAGAAGCAACTTAGTACAAATCTTCTTTCCTATGATGACTTCAAGGAAAACCAAGTATATGAGAAAGCAGATGAAATATAACATATCAATTAATAATTCCTTTACACCAAATCACATACAAGTATAAATACGAAAGAAATAAAATTCCATGAGATAAGATATAAAAATTCCAGTGTTCTAAAAAGTGCCGCCTAGGACCGTCTAGGCGCTAGGCTGTAGTGGTCCGCCACGAGTAAGAAGGAATATTATATATTTGATTTTATAAAAAAATCTCATGAATTATCCATTGTTGTATTAAGTAAATATTTATTCACTTAATAAATAAATAAACCACCTAGGCCCTAGGTGCTAGGCCTCCCTCAACCGCTCGCATAGCGCCTAGTGCCTTTTAGAACACTGGAAAATTACTTTGTTCCACTCAACAAACATAGGGATGGCAATTCGGCTCGGCCCGGCACGTTCAGAGGGAAATTTTGAGTAATTTTTCTGGGACGGGAAAGAAAATTTATAAAAATGGGGACGGGTTTATATACATCCAGCTCGTTCTGTGGCCCGCTATTATTATACATATAGTTTATTATTATATTATGTATGTAATTTTATGAAAATTGTGTTTTGGATTCCTTTAAATTATGTTTATGAAAATTAACTAGGTTATGGAAATTATGTTACGCAAAATTGCTTTTTTGTTGTTGTTATCTTGACTATTTTTGATCTTTAAAAAAACTTACATGGACGGACCGGGTATCCTTGTTCCCCGTCCGGGTCGGGAATGGAGGGAGGAATTTCATACCCGTTCAGGAATCGGGCTGGGGACGGAGACGTTTCTCGGAAATGGGGACAGGGGCGGGAACGTTTTTTTTTAAAACGGGGATAGGGATGGGGACGTTTTTCGGAAACGGGGATGGCGATGTCCAAACTTGTACCCAGCCTGGACCATTGTCATCCCTAATCAAAGCCCAACTGTATCAGCAAGAGAAAAATGTAAACCTTAACAATTCCCTGCCTTCTTTTTTTCACGAAATGATGGAATATCTTATATCTTCTAAAGTTATCGAACAGATTAATTTAGGATATGAAAACAAACTCACGTGTAACCAGTGTTATTCACAGAAAGTTACTTGCGAACAAACATTCTCCAAAACCTGCAGTAATATGACATCACAATATCTACATTAGTAAGTCGTACAACCAAGTAAAACAAATTTTAAGGGATATCTTAACAGCCTTATAATTGATGGGGAAAATATGCATCACATACAACTACATACTAAGGCTAAAGCCAAAAGTCACAAACACAAAAGCCCTAAGACTAAGGCCGTGTGAAAAAGAAATCACACACAGGCCAGTCCAACTAAAACACAAGAAATAACTTTAGACAACAAAAAAGAGTAAGTAGAATGAAATCCCAACAAACTAGAAGAGAGAACGAAAGCAGGTAGACTAGTTACAAAAATCTCCATGTACATAAATGAAATTAATTATCAAAAACACAGAAGAACGAACAATAAACTCAAAAGCATAACTATTCTCTATTTCAATGCTACCAAATAGCAAGAAATTAAGACTAAGATGAACTACTACCAATCCAACATTAACACCAATATGAAAATAGAATTGATTTCTCTTGAATCGTAAACAACTCAAATTTGAATCAGTCTGGTTGATTAGAAATTGAAAGGACCAATTTTTCCAAGAAATTGTGGCTGTCATTGGAAGTATGGGTAGGGGAAGACCGGAGACAAACCTAATCATTGACAATATATACACAAAATGATTGCTCTCATAAAGTTCTACCGCTAAAATAGCGTCCCTTATACCTCCAAAAATCGAAAAAATCAATGGACATTATCCGATGACATCATGCACCCAAATCAAAGCCGGAAGGCGTTAGGCCTAAATCAATATTCTATAATATTCGAACAAGATAGAACATCAAGATTCAATATTGCAACACAGCCTAAATTAAAGGTAAAAACATCCATACAATTAGCCTTCGTTTGTGATTCGTCCATTCACATACACAAGAAAAAGGTTAGCTATGTCTCCGAATTTCAAATAGATCTGAACAAACACATTAATCCTAAAACAATTGAAGTATTTCATATTTACCCCACAAAAATAAAAACAATTACATATTTAACACCGTCGTGTCCAAAAACATGTCTGATGTGCCCCATTGTCCGATAAGTGTATGATATGTGTCACACTAGTGATAGCCCGTGCCGATGGCACGGGACGACAGAATAGAAAACGCAACATAATACCTAAGAGTACGATAAAACTTCGGGTATTAATAGTGTCTTCGGCATTAATTCGTGTTTTCGACACTCATGATAAGTGATGACACTCATGATAAGTGATGACACTCGATCCGTGTTTTTGATATAGCCCGTGCCGATGGCACATGGCAACAGAATAGAAAATGTAACACAATACCCAAAGGTACAATGAAACTTGAGGTGTTAATAGTGTCTTCGGCACTGATTCGTACCTTCAGCACTCGTGATGAATGTGTGAAAAATGAATAAAGAATATATGTATAAAAATATGTATAAAAATGTGTGGAAAATGTATGAGACACACACCAAAATATTTTGTATAATAAATATAATAGATGTGTATAAAAAATATGTAGAGAATGTATGTATAAAAATATGTATAAAAATGTATATGAAAAATATGTAAGGAAAATATCATTCTATCTTGTATAATAGATTGTGTGTAGATATGGCGTGATAAAAAGATATGACTGGGACAAAAATGTATGACTGAGACAAATGTGAAATATGACTGGGACAACTTTGTGTTTTGTATAATAGATGTATAATAGATTGTGTGTAGATATGACGTGGTGAAAAAATATGACTCGGACAAAAATGTATGACTGGGACAAATGTGAAATATGACTGGGACAACTTTGTGTTTTGTATAATAGATCTCAGAAAATCTATTAAGTTAATGGAAAACGGCACGTGGCAAGTCCCATACATTTTTTGTTGTGTCCCATGCGCATCTCCGTGTCCGACGCGGATATGGAGACCTCCGTGCTTTATAGGATGAGTCATTAACCACTTGACTGAGTAGCTTCTACACATCTAAACTTGACTTATCCTTGTTTATTGCAAGCTTGTATCCATGGATTGAGATGAAACATTTCCATAGCAATGATATTCACCAGTTAATGAAATATCATCTGGAGATAACATCAAAGCACTGGTACTCAAGTAGTTTCGAAAAACACATGCCCTGATAGGACATTGTAAAACTATTGAACAAAAATCATCACACGGCTTAAACTTTAAGCAATTTAGAAGGTGCAGGAATTCCATTGGGACATGAAAAGCATACCTTTTTTGCTTCATGTTGTTAATGCTATATTCTAACATTGCATCCAAAGGCAGGATGTTGCAAAAGCTCAATATGTCAGAGAAAAATTAGACAAATGATTTAACTTTTATCGAAGCAGATAGATAAAGCCATCATGAAAGGGAGATGAAACCAATAAGGTAGATCAAACATAGGGAAACATACATTTCCCTTAATTTTAAAGAGCAAGAGATCAGGAATCTGAACAGGCCAAGCACAAAAAGTTCTAGCACATAGATGGTAACTACATCGTTTAGATTAATGTGTAAAAACGTATTGAAACATAAAATGTAAGGATGAACGTATTAGCAGACATGGAAACATATTAGCAGACATGGAACAACTTCGAGAAATAGAGGGAATTAATCATTCCAGGCATAAATTGGCATACATTTCTAGAATAAGAGTAAATAGTTACTCTTTCCTTCAATTTTCCATAAAAGCAAAGATTTAACACAAGCTAGAGCAGTACAGACGGTGGTAAAATTCACCTTTTCCCAAACAAGCTGAACCATTACTTCAATAGCAATAAAGGCTTACAATACTTATTTGCAAAACAATTAAGAGTAAAACATATTATAATTATTCTTGTTTCAAATATTCATAGCACATAAGAAGGGGAAAAAGATCATTACTCAACTTACAAATGAGATCGAAAAATTCCTTCCACACAATTGAACCATCAGGAAACCAAAAAGAAAAAGGTAATAACAGTGTCAAATACAAATAAGATCAACATGTAAAATGAATTTCAAAGAGCTTTTGGTAGCATGAGGGTAACGAGTATCATTAAAATAAGGCCCCAGCAATAATTAGACTTCTAAAAATTGGTCACATCAAAGCCAGTCAGAATAACAAACATTATTTAAGAAATCAACAGATATCAATGCATACAAAATTTCCTGGAGCTAAATATAGCTATGGGTGCCAACAGCTACATACAAAATTTCTTGGAGTTAAATATAGCTATGGGTGCCAACAGCTACATTTATTCACGGTAATAAGTAAATGAATACAACCAGAGTATAACCCAAAATTTTAAAGAGAGACTGAGAGAGAGATGATACCATTGTAACCCTATCACTAATTTAAGATGGCAAACCCAATTCCACATCACCTGTAATTCCAATCAACCCAACGGAAAGAGTAAAAAACCTCCATTTTCTATGCGAAGAAAGAACCTAGTTTGTAAAACAAAATCCAGAACGGAGAATTAAGGATTCAAATTTCTCAAATCCATTCTATCTAATTTTAGATCTCTTTCTAAGCAAACATCAAACAGACTTAACAGTTCATACGAAAAGAAAGACCCAACCATGCATATGGCCCTAAAGTAGAGAAACTTATTTGGATAATTTCTCTTTTTAACAGTAGGAACACTAACAAAGTCACTCCACAAATTACAAAACACTTGTTTGAAAAAATCCATGAATAACCATAAATCTGTACAGATTCCTATTATTCCCATATCTGCCATTATTTCTAGCTAAACTTCAAATCCTATTTTTTTCATTTCAGGTCTAATGGAGAAACCGTGAGTAATGACTTGAAATTTCAAAATCTATTTCCCAAGATTTTATTCCAATTTTCATGATTTATTCGTTGATCAAATATTAAAAATATTGAAGATTCCATGTTCCGAGGAGGTTTGGGTACTTTTTTGGAGGTTCGGGGTTGAGTAGAGGTGGTTCAAGAAGGTTCGGTTGAGTTTTGAGTGGGTCCGGTGGCCCCCGTCTTCATTCTCCTCCCCATGTTACATTTCGGTATGAGGTGGTTTGCCATTTCATAAGGGCAAACTATGAGCTTTCAAATGAGAGAGAAGAAATAAACGTATTACCAAACAAAACGTATGTACTCTTATTACTGCATTGCATAACTTATTCTCATTACAAAGTTAATCAAGGGATTATATAGGCTAAGCCTACAAATCCTAGCAAAACCCTAAAAGCATAAAAGGACAAAATTACCCAACCATAAAAGATAAATAACAAATCAATAAATCCTAACAATTAGAAACCCTAAATAATAATTTCAAAAACTAATACTTTTCTACTAAAATTATATTCCTAAATTATACTTCACACACCCTCAAACTCATGACGGGAAGCATCGTGAGTTTGCCAAGGAGGTAACTGCAAATCCATTGATGTGCCGAACCATTGCCAATACCGATGCCGATGTCAATGCTAATAATACTTCCAATAAACTACTACAAATCAACTGATGCAAATCTACTACTGTGAATATGCCGAACAATGCAAAGCAAAAGAAGAACTAATGCTGAACAACTGCCAATCCAATGCCAAATTGTCGATGCAAACAATACCAGAAGAAAGAAGACATGGTAATGAATGGAAACTAAAAGACGGCATAGAAATGGTAGGAGAGATCACCAACTACGGTAGGCACCAATCTGTTCCTGGAGCATCCAATCCTGTGAGAGAATAAAAATGCAAACCCAATTGGGTAGTTGCCATGCCCCTTCCTGAATATAATTATCTAATAAAGATATTATCCGAGGTGGCAATGACTAAAAATTAATTTCAATCCTTAATAATGCTTAAGGAAATTAACAACTACTAACAATATATAAACACATCAAAATCTACTCATAAGGGAAAGAAAACAGTGATTATTACATTACATTTTTCCCTATTTCTATTTATGTTAGATTATAGTACAAGTTCCTTCCAAATTTACATAAGTGATAACATAAAACAAAGTCAAACTACCTCTACCTAACTCTAGCTGGACAACTGTAAAGATCCCCAGGTCAGTAGTGGATAACTAACTCCTACCAAAAAAACTGGAAGCCAAAATTGAATCCTATGAGTAAATGAGATACCAGTTTTACAATAGTTTAAGGCTTTAAAAATAAAGCGAAGCATAAAAAAATATATATCAACATTAACATCTACTAGCAACAAGAAAATGTGCTAAGCAAATATGTTGCTTTCTGTCGAATGCACCACCCTTTTTAATTATTTAATTAATTTGCATCACTATTGTTATGCATGTATATGCATTTTAAAACAACTTTTTGTAACACGACAAATTTATGCCCAACTGTGTTACTTCAAGCTCGGAGCTTACTATTGACTTCATAGTCGCCTTGGTACTATAATATCACAAGCTCGCAGCTTACATGAAAAATCTTTTCTATGCATGTTTAATGCATCAACACCGTTATCACTATAACACACCACCTCACACCACAATACCAGACTATGCTTTAATGATGCATGAATGTATGCGCATAGATACAACACAGTTCTAATTCTTAGCGTAGGGATTTAAATGCAACGTATTATCCAGAATAATCAACGTGTGATTCTAAATTAACACCAGGGAGTCAAGTGCAGTAAACATCAATTTCAAGCTCAATTAAAATTACAACTGTTTAAATAGTAAAAAGAATTGTATCTAATTTACTCACCTTATTTTACACGACTGACTTGCTTATTTTTTTTTGTGCTTCGGATGTAGTCGTAGCAGTCCCTGAAATAATATTATAAGAAT
>NMUG010012603.1:0-10320 GCA_002855965.1 Monotropa hypopitys
CTCACTTCCACGAAAAACTCCCCAAAAGTTGGATTACGAAAAAGGAAAATACCTTCCGAAGTGATACTTGGATTCGATACGGTTGTTCGGACACTTGATCAAGCATAAGTACAACTTTGCCTCGCGATAGCCACAATACAAGGGCACACTTCACAACTCGCATGCTTACGAGCATGCCAAAAACGAAGGGATGCTTTCCGATACGATATAGATAAGTCGGTACGAAATTAACTAAGGAGAGATGTAAAGATTTCAACCGAGGAACACCAAACTTTGAGAAAACCCATGTGCCACACAAAAATAAAAGGGACAACTCCTGATACGGTGTGGACACGCCGACACAAAAGAAATGATCTTGTCAAAGATACAAGAGACAGAGGATCCCATAAGGGATTAGTCTCCCCAAGAACAAGAGGCCAACAATCTTCTTGCTACGACATTTACAACGGGGAACGAATTGGTTCTACAAACTCGCACACGAGTAATTCTAGCATCGTTGTCTGCCACAAGCCAACAATCGCACTACGGGTACTCCGATATATGAGGATACGCTAAAAACATGATGATACACCAAGGACATGCGGACACAGCAAGGACACGCCGAGGATACACTGACACGGCTTAAGACTACTTGCACAAATGCTTTGCGAATTATAACTAGCGAAGATACGTCATCGCACCAATACCCACGTACTAACCGAATTTAAATGCAACGCATAAAAATGCTCCAAACTCTTGAGCCAAAGAACACACCACACCAAGCACACACGTTCTAGTGTGGTAACCGTATGACATTAGTGGTTTGTTTTGAGATGCCCCGGTCGGTAGCTCTTCTCAAACCAATTCACCACGTCAAACGTGTATCACATACCAAAAAGTACTCACACACCCATACACGCAAAAATGTGCAAGTGCCAAGCTCAACAACATGGCATGACACTAAACTCACACCAAGTCTAGACCACAATATGCATTCGCACCCAACTTTCTCATGGCTAAACGGATATATACATCTTAAGTCCACGAACGTTTTGCCGACGATCAAGCAACTTTCAACGCAAAGTACAACGAATGCAAACCGCCGTTTCTAGTTCTACTAGAATTTTGCAACCGAAATTTGAACTACTAACATTTGAGCCAAGATGCAACACTGATAGAGAGACAAGCACGGGAACACAACATCTTTTGAACATAAGAAATCTCTACCGAATTCAGGAGTGAAACAAAGTAGACGAATGTCATCCAACTAGAAGTTCGGAATAAAACAACACACTACATGGGTGATTCGCAATTTGATATGTAACTCGAACAAGATACTACAAGGAATGTGGAAAGTCCTTCCACATGTATCAAACAAAATACAAGTCAAAGAAACGTCATCCAAGAACCGACAAGTCTTACAATATACCTGGAACGGGGTACAATTTAAATGATTTCTACCAAGGAGTCAACAAACGTCGCCACGAGTCGTCAACAAAGTACAACAAAATGCTAGATACCAAAGGAACTCCGATTTGATACCAAAGATTGTCAACAGAAGAAATAACAACACATGGCTCATGGCCAATCAAACACGAAGCTTTCCAAATTTTCCAAGACCCCTCAACCTACGGCCGATGAAACATACGGTACAAAGTATGTGTCAAACGAAACAACTGAAGAGAAGTCAAAAGCTCTTTTGCCACTAAAGTTCCAACATCGCATAGTGGATACACCATTTGCACTTAATACACGACTGCCGAAAAGCTGATCATTCAAGGAGGCAGAAAGGAAACTATCGATACAGATCACATCAATTAAAGTCAACACCTACCAAGGGAAAAATGTCATAACGCCACTCACAAAGATATGAAACCAATGATACGATGCATGTGCTTCCTCACAACACACCACACCAACCGAGTCAACAAAAAGAAGTGCTACTCAACAAACACACATGTGTCTTTACGAGAACAATCCACAACAAGGTCGGGATAGAACGATTGCACAAGGTGACACCGGTCATTTAGAAGAATTTACCACTGGAAATGAATTCACATGGGTGAGTTCTCCACTCGAACCGGACCCAAAGGAAGGAAAATATGACAATGGTCCAATAAGTCGATAGGTGGTAAGGGACACGCCAGTAGAACTCCCGACACTGAACATGCAAAGCACCATGGATCCTACAACTCCTCACAAGCCAAAGATTTGAACAAGAGGATCACTTTCGTCATCGAGCTAGGAATAACTCAAATAGGCACATTAGTTCCCGGCACTCATGACACAACTCGCAACCATATAACTAACTCGCGAGGGAACAACCAACGCCATTCAATCAAGAGGACCCGAGTGAACATTAGGAAGATAAACAACTCTCAAGGAGCATCCAAGCCTCTACATGGGTAGTAAACCCGAATTTCAACAAACAAACCTCTACGTCGAACTTCACGCGACCAACCAGTCCGAGTCCGTACGAGGTAAGAATTTCAACGTGGAATAGCATGTCACGTCCGAGATCACACTCATGAACTAACCAACAACGACACTGCAGAGCCTACAAAATCCGAAATGAGCGTCGCTAATTCGATTTCGCGAAGAGACATGACCTACGGGTCATACCCCTTAAAAGAAGAACACTAGGAAATCTCGGTAATACCTCAAGATTCCCACTAAGATAAAAGAGTAAACACGAACTCAGATGGACTACAAGGCCTATCTTACCAACAACTCACGAGGGTTCACACCCTAATATGGGAAGACAACCAAACCTTGAGGCTTAAGAGCTCCAAGGGATACTACCAATTACCAACCCAAAGAAAAAAGTCATTGAAATCACAACACAATGTGCCAACAAAGCCCAAGTTCTGCCTTACTAACAACAAGGTGAGGAATAACCACAACAACAATCTCGAATATTTCCACAAACTTCATCTTACCACAAACCACCAACTCAACTCTAGAGATACAGAGGGGCCTAAAACCCAATAATAACCACAGAAGATGCATCGAGATCACTAGGAACGAGGACACGAGAGCACACTAACACCGCAAGGCAACTAGACTTGCTACAAGGGATCGCTACTCAACTTCTAAAGGATGGAGAGATTTAACATTTATGGAAAGAGACGAACAAGCAGGATACCTCAAAGACAAAAGGCCATGATGCGATAGAGCACATTCAGCAACCTCAAGCCCTGCCACTAGGCTCGATCACATACTCACTCGCTCCATTAAGTCCACAACGACAATCATCCCACTAGAGGAACTATTCCTTCACCGAACACCCAAAGGACTACTTATTTCCCAGCGGGGACCCCAACACTAGGCATCACACTCTAACCATTTAGTCATCTTACCCAAAATCGATCGACGAGACTAACTTAACCACCCCACAACTCAATAAGGATGTTCCAATAACACAAATTCCCAATACGAGAGCACCAACCCGCATTCACCCTAATATAGGGATTTCAGTTTCTCACTTATCACGAGGGGCATACCAACTTCCAATGCTTCACTAGATTGAACATCGTCTCTAGAACGAGCTCAGTCTAACAAGAAACCGACACTCCAATAGAGGGATTATCATTCCAAATGAAAGAAATCAATCTTAAGTCAAAGGGATACCACTCCACATGACATACAGGAGTCCTCATCGAGCTAAAGGCACGCAACATTCCAGAGAGTAGAATCAATTTACAAATCAAGCTTACCACTTGGGGGCACCATCAAGGATCGAAGAACAACCGCACGACGACAGAAAATGATGATTGGGGACCGCCTACAAGAGTCTCATAATAGGTTTTACATCCTCTACTAGGAGGGTAAAGCCAAAAATCTGACTTATTTAGTCACATACATGGACCTTTCGCTTAGGACTACAGCTATGATCCTAGACCCAAAGGCCAACTTCTAATGACTACTCGGGAGGCTCAACAACCATCCTACGAGAGTCCAACATCCCATTCTAAGGTCAATCTAGACCTACTAGGGAACTCAACAGTCCGTAATATCGGTTTACTCCACAAAAGAGGATCGTCCATGGATTCAGACAACAATAGAATCAATCAATAGGGCTATACCCGAAGGGGGGAAACAATGCACGTGTATTACTTCTTTAACTCACATCAACCTATGGATCATGCCAATGTATGCTTTACATATTCACAACACATGCTAGATGATGCAGCAATGCTCAATGCAACCCATAGAGACTAAGAGTCTCCCCAAAGGCCTAAGTTTTCGAAACCGAAAGCTCTGATAACAAGTTGTCACGCCCCGGATTTTCAAACCATTTTTTTTTGAAAGCATTTAAAATAGTGAGCAATAATGGATCATCACTCCAAGAGAGGGATCACAACCTGTGGAAAAAAATAAGGGCGTATCATGCCAAAGTAGGAAATATCTATCGCCTAGCATGCTCAAGACCGGCGTGAACGAGTGTGTGAATGTAGGGTATGCAACACATGCATATGTACAGAACATGACAAGGGCAATGATCCATTACTATTATGTGACTCCACCAAAGGACCATATGCAAGGTACACCAACAAAAGCCACTAGAACAAGTGCTCAACGAACATGCATATGAGTTACCATTTTTCTTTCCTTGATACAAGCATATACTTTCATCATTTTCTTCTTTGAATGCATACCGTGAATGACCCTTGGGATCCCATCATAAGTCCACCCCAAGTCAATCAAATTATTCAACCATCGTGTCTCATAATCGTGGATACGCCATGGAATCCCATCATAAGTCCACCCCAGGCTATCCTAGTCCAACGTGTCAACATGTCATGTAACGAGAGATAGGGTAGGAGTGGTCTAGTAGGCGGCCAAACCCACTAACCATCATGTCCGTCATTCCCCAAGTAATCGCTGGGAGGGTCAAGATACCCCCATTGTGCACAATGTCGTGGATGGCGCGACCATCCCTGAAACCCCGTCATAAGTCCGTTTCCGTATACCATATCAATCAAACCCCTATCGTTACGTCACCTAGCCAATGCTAGTCAATCGTATCAATCGCGTATGTCATAGTGTCACGTTCATTGGGTTCATCATGTTATCGCTCCTAGCCAATGCTAGTAATTTTTACATCGATACCATTTGTTCTAATTTAATCCATGCAAGACCCAATGACACAATATCTACTCTAACATGCTATCTCATGATTTTCCAAACATGATCAATATGTCTAATATATCAATTTGACATGAATTATGCACAATTGTATGAATATGCATTCTGTTCCATCACGAGACGAACAATTTACCAAAAGCCCTAATTTATGAAATTTAGGGTTTTTTCTCAAAATTGGGGGTTTTCACCCAAATTACTCAAACATGAAATTGAGTCCAAGGAAATACAATTAAACACATGAGATACATAAACCCTCAACCAATTTGATGAACCAAACCCAAACCCTAGACCAATTTTGCAATTATGTGACTAGACATAAAATTGACGAAATTTAAAGACTCACACAAGGGTAGAGGGAGAAGCACAACCAAGAACAAGCCAAGAAATAGACACCTCCTACCTTAATGGAGCTTGAGAAAAACCTAGGAATTCGAACTTGAAGATATGCCTTCGAAACCCGGGTCACCGGAGAGATCTCGCTGCGTAGAACAACTTTAGTTCTTGGAATTTCTTCAATGGAGGCTTGTAGAAGCTTCAAATCTTAGAAAGAAGTGGGAGGGAGGCTATAGAGGTAGAGAGAGTTAGAGTGAGAGATAGGGCTTCAAAAATGATGAAGATGGCCAAAAATCGGGCTAAAATGGGTTTATATAGCCCCTGGAAAAAGACCAAAAAACCCTTAATGAACACTAGTCCGACTGGCCCGTTATCGATAACCACAAAGCCCTTAATATACCCGTTATCGATAACCACACTCTCGGGTCCTAACCAAGGAACTAATGGACAACTCGTTATCGATAACCACAAAGCCCGTTATCGATAACCACATCCTCGGGATTTTCTATGGGTAAACGGAGAAAACTTAAAACGCGCATAACTTTCTCACCCGGACTCCGATTGATGCGATTCAAGTTGCGTTGGATTCGTAATGAAATTCTCTACAACTTTCATGAATACTAAATGTCAGTTAGCAGAAAATATCGGGGTCTTAATGGGCCTCGAACGCCCTTGGCACATTGCCGGAACGACCAAAAATCACACCAACTTAAAACCGGTGAGCCTCACCACTCCAAATCGCTAGATTATCATCTATCAAACCCCTACCTTCGTTGATTATAAAAAATACACGTTTTCATTTAAAAAAATACATTTAAAATTTTAGGTCGTTACAGCCATCCACAAAACAGCACAGCTCACCAGAAGTCTATATCCATTGGGTGCTAATTGCCAAGGGCAAGGCCAAACCTAGAGAGAACCTACTTAATGATTCTAGGAAAAGAAAGACGTATGCCGACCTTTAAGGCATCCTGATAAATACAAATTTCATTGGGAAAACTATCATAAGTCCTCTCGTCAGGTTCAGGAACTCTAAGCTGGATAGAGTCAGAGATTTGGAACCATCGTCGTATCACGGTCAAGGCGTCAGAATCCAAAGAGGAAAGATGGGAGAAGGCCGAACAACTGAACTTTGGTCTAGGGTACAGTGCGACAAACGATTGATCTAAAATCTTTACTGGTTCGTGCTCAGAAGAAGGACCCATTATCGCTAGAAACCTAGTCCCACGACCCATAAGAGGCACTTCCTCATCCGTATTCTCACTAACGGTGGCTGGATGCTCTACGTCAGACATGATTCTAGGGAAACAAAATGCAAGGGGGACAGAAGAAGAAAGGACGTACCTAGGAGGGAAACGAGGGATGCTCGACGAGTCTTGAGGAGGGGACCCTGTTGAATAATGTTTGGAGAACGGTGGGAGAAGTGTATGCGTCTCCCATGGGCAGGGTAATCAACACAGGATCTCCACCGTCCCTCATCCCTTGATAGACGGTTTGAAATTGGCCACGTGGCGGATGTGAAGCATTTCACATCACTCATTTATTGCTTGCGGATTCCCAAAAGTGGCGGTGCGACGCTAACAGTGTTTTTACTAAAATAGGATTATACCTATGCTGTAAAAAATGGGGAATAGCTGATAGGTTGACGCAGAACACAGCAGAATGGGAAGTGGATAAATGAAGGCCGATTCAGAGAAACTGAAACCGAGGTGATGGTGGATGGATTTTGAGTGAAATCCGGTAGAAGCGGATAGATTAACACTGTAATCTGCAAGGGTATGGTCAGACTAACACCGTAGTCTGGTAGAGGAGTTAGGAATCCACCTAACCAACACAGGAATCCACCCGTGGCTCAGGAGTCCACCTGAAGAACAAGAGAGAGAACACTCTGCTCCGGAAATGGGGTTTTTAGATTATCAAAAGCTGTATGTATCTTTACATCGTTTGGCTTATATAGCCACTGAGGAAAACAAGAAAGGAAAACCCTAAAATGGGTGGCGGCTAATACAAACAAAAGGGAAATGTAAAATGATTACAAAATGTACAATTCCTAACTGATTCTGAAAAGCAATAACAGAATGTCAGAAGATGTCGGGTGGTCCCCGTGTGGTCTCGTCCCAGTAGCTCTGCGAAAAAACGACTGAGCTGGGGTGCAACTGCTGAGGCTGTGCTGGCGTAAGTTGCCATTCCAAACTGGTATGAACTGGGCTGGCCAGGCTGGGCTGAAGTTCCTTAAGGTAGTGCGGTGAGTATGGCAGCTCGACATCGTCTGCGCGGGGTGGCAGCTCGTTGAGGAGTGTAGGTTGCACGGCTGCAAGAAAAGAAGGGGTTGGTTGTTCGGCAGGGGCTAGGGTCTGCTCGGTAGCTCTGCTGAGGCTACATGTAGGCCCTTGTCCTACATCAGGCTCCCCCACAAAGATGAACTCGTCCTCGAGTTTTCTAAGTGCTCGGGGGGTGGTAATCAATCAGATCTCCGATGTTGAAGGTGTTGGAAATGTGAAGATCACCAGGAATATCAATTTTGTAGGCATTGTCGTTGATTCTCCTGAGGACTTTGCAAGGTCCCACTCTTCTCATCTGTAGCTTGCCGTATGTTCCTACTGGGAACCCGTCTTTGCGTAGATGCACCATAACTAAATCTCCCTCTTTGAACGTCTTCTTCCTCCTGCGCTTGTCGGCCTGGGACTTGTACTTGGCGTTTGATTCTTCTAGCCTGGTCTTGGTGTCAACGAGTGTGCGGATGGCTTCCGCAGCTCGGTACTCGGCAGCTCGGCTAGACCCTGGATGAGAAGGTAAAGGAACAAGATCCAAAGTATGAGTCGGGACATGACGATACACAACCTGGAAAGGAGTGTGGCCTGTGGATCTGTTGATGGTGTTGTTGAAGGCGAACTCAGCTTGGGGCAACTGGAGGTCCCACTGCCTGGGCTTGTCTCCTACTAAGCAACGTAGCATATTGCCGAGTGTGTGGTTGACCACCTCTGTTTGACCATCTGTTTGCGGGTGACACGTACTGCTGAATCAAAGGCTAGTCTCAAATTTGGCCCACAAGGTTCTCCAAAAATGGCTGATGAACTTATTGTCTCTGTCCGAGGTAATGGTTTTGGGCACCCCGTACAGACGAACAATTTCCCTGAAGAAGAGGTTGGCAATGTTGGAAGCATCATGAGTCTTTCTGCAGGCCACAAAGTGTGCCATCTTCGAGAATCTATCAACCATGACCATTATTGAGTCTGCAGCATTCTGGGTTCTGGGCAATCCGAGCACAAAATCCATGGACAGGTATTCCCATGGTGCCTCGGGAACAGGCAATGAAGTGTAGAGTCCTGTGTTCTGGGTTTGGCCCTTAGCCGTTTGGCAGATGTAGCACCTCTGAATAAATCGACCAACATCTCGTTTGAGCTGGGGCCAATGATATCGATCTTCTACCTGCTGGATAGTCTTATCTCGGCCCACATGTCCTCCAAGTCCTCCACAGTGAACCTCTTTGATTAACAACTCCCGTAATGATGATTTGGGAATGCACAGCTGGTTTCCTTTGAACAAATACCCCTCATGGATAAGGAATCCGTTCAATCCTGTCTTGCTTAGCTGGCATTGGGACCACAAATCCTGAAAATCTTCATCTTCCTCGTACACCTTCTTGAGGAAATCAAATCCCACTAGCTCTGTGTGGGCAACAGCAAGAAGGGATGCTCTGCGGCTCAGGGCATCGGCAGCTCGGTTAGAGGTTCCCGTGGTGTGTTTGAAAATAAATTTGAAAGTTTGAACACGGGCAATCCATCTGGCGTGTTTTCGGTTAATGGTAGCTGAGCTGTTTAGGAACTCCAAGGCCTTGTTGTCGGTATATAGCACGAACTCTTGATGAATGAGATAGTGCTCCCAAACTCTCAGGGCTTGGATAACAGCGTAGAGTTCCAACTCGTAGGCAGTCCAATTCTTCCTTGCCTCGCTTAGCTTTTCACTGTAATAAGCAATTGGTCGGCCTTCCTGGGATAGAACAGCTCCTATGCCAATGTAGCTGGCGTCCGTATGCACTTCGAATAACTTACCAAAGTCTGGAAGGGCTAGGATTGGGGCTGAGGACAACTTCTCCTTGAGCTCGGCAAAGCTCTGCGCGGCATCCGTGGTCCATTCAAATTGCTTCTTCTTTAGGCACTCAGTCATGGGGGCCGCAATGGTGCTGAAATTCTTTATAAACCTCCTGTAGAAGGTAGCCAATCTATGGAAACTCCTCACATCATGTGCGGATGTAGGGGTTGGCCACTCTTGAATAGCTCTGACCTTCTCTTGATCAACTGTCAGTCCATCCGTGCTGACCACAAAGCTTAAAAACACTAGGCTGTTTGTTAAGAAGCTGCACTTCTTCAAGTTGACGTAAAGATGGATGTCTCGTAGTAATACCAAGATCTCTCTCAGGTGTTGGTGATGTGCTTGTCGGCTACATCTATAAATCAAAATATCATCGAAATAAACGACACAGGATCCAATAAGAGGTCGGAGTACCTGAGTCATAAGCCGCATAAAAGTACTCGGGGCATTGGACAACCCAAATGGCATCACAAGCCACTCGTACAGGCCATCCTTTGTCTTCATGGCTGTCTTCCACTCATCTCCTGGACGGATTCTGATCTGATGATAGCCACTCTTCAGGTCCAGTTTTGAAAAGATTGTAGCTCCTGCTAGCTGATCCAACATATCTTCGAGTCGAGGAATGGGGAAACGATACTTGATAGTAATTTTCTTGATAGCTCGGCTGCCAACAAACATTCTCCAACTTCCATCCTTCTTTGGCGTGAGTAGTGCGGACACTACACATGGGCTCATGCTTTCTTGGAGAAATCCCTTTCTGATCAGCTC
>NMUG010012604.1:0-10318 GCA_002855965.1 Monotropa hypopitys
ATCTAGCTCGGAATATATCCAGCTCGGTTTATATATATGATATCTTATCCAACTGTTATATATGTACTGCCATCTAGCTCGGATTATATCCAGCTCGGTTTATAAATATAATATCTTATATGCTGGTCCATATATACATATTACAGCATATATATATTCTATCTCTCTTCAGCGATTAACTTTCGCTTTCCCTATAATACGTTTAAAATAAAATTAAGTTCTAGTATCCGTACTCTAGAGTGAAATCTTGCAGTAGCTACTAGAATCGGATTAAAGGAATTCCTTGTGACTCGGCCCCGTCCGGAGCACTCGATATTCTGTGGGATTTTTCACACTTAATGAAAATAACTCCCCTCTCTATTTTTCAAAACGCAGTCGAAGCTCTGTCCGACTGAAAAATACTCAAAACACTTTCAAATAAAAATCAAATTCCTTTATCCGTACTCTGAAGTGAAAGCTTACACTAGCTATCAGACTCGGATTAAAAGAATGTCTTATGACCCAGATCCGTCCACAGCATTTGATATTCTGTAGAATTTTCATATTTAAAAAGCAAACAATTTATAAAAATCCTTCCGCGGTCGAAGCTCTGTACGACCCAAAAATAGAAAATTCGTTTTCACAATCGAAGTTCTGTCTGACTGAAAAACATTAAAAACACTTTCAAAATCAAAAATCAAGTTCCCTGATCCATACTCTGAAGTGAAAGCTTGCAGTAGTTATTAGACTCGGATTAAAAGAATGCTTTATGACCGGGGTCATGCCGGATCATTTAATATTTTTTGGAACTTTCCAAACAAAATAAAACAAATAAAATATTTTAAAACCGGTCGAAGTTCTTCCCAACTATAAAATACAAAATTACTTTTCAAATGCAGTCGGGATTCTGTCCGACTGTAGAAAATCATTTTCAGCCGAAGATTCTGTCCGGCTCAAATTTATTTCTAAAAACACAGTCGAAGTCCTGCCCGACTGTCGCAAATAAAACTATATTAACAAAACAAAATTGTTTTCCCAAACACAGTCGAAATTTTGTCCGACTGTAGAAAATCATTTTTCAACAAAATCCCGTCCGGCTCAAAAATAATTCTTTCTTGTTAAAGACCGGGCTGAAATCTGCCCGTCAACAACTATTATCCATAAGTTGTTTAAATTCAATTCATTTCATTCATATCAGTAATAATTATTCATTTCTCTAGCCGAGGAAACAATTGATTTTGAATTCCAAAAAGATTTACTTTTGAAAATGAAAGTACCAAAAGGGCGAGTGGAGTGTCTAACACCTTCCCCATTCGTAATTTAATCTCCGAACTTCGCATTTCTGGTTTGCAGACACCTTTTTTAAATAAAGGGCACATTTTCAAATCAAATTAAACATTCATTTTAAATAAAATAGTGGTTACTTGGCATACCATGAATAAAATGTCGACTGGCGACTCCGAAAATTCCAAACCGGCACACTCAGACCGTCACCCATTTTCAAACAAACCCCCGTATTTTCAAATAAATTCCAACAACGCGGATTCTTCCATCCCGGAAAACGACTCCTTTCACAAGAGGGGACGAGGGAAGGACGAAAAAATTTCCCGGTCAACAGAGTCATTGAGATGTGTTTGACTAACGCGTGAGTTTTTGGTATCTAATACTTGTATCCACCATGTTGTTTCTTGTGTTGTGATTTTCAGGAAAGCAATAGAGCAAAATAATCAAAGGGTCGAGGAAGAGGCTAGTATGAATGGAGGAAATCCAGGTAGCTATAGGAATGTTCCCTCTGTAGCTGGAGAGGAGGCCCGGATGATGGCCGCTATCACTCAGTTGGTCGAAGGTCAGGAAATGTTAATTCAATTATAGGCTAATCAAAATGTGGAAAGAGGTATGGGTACAGGTCTCTTGAAGAGATTCAAAAGATTGTGTAGTAAGGTATTTGAGGGAGTTAATAATCCTGAGGTGGCTGAAGAATGGTTGAGGGAGGTAGAGTTGGTGCTAGACACTATGGGTGTTGAGGGAGATCAGAGGGTAATATTGGCGACTTTCGTTTTTAGAGGAGAAGCTAGGAGTTGGTGGAATGCTTTCAAAAGGCAGGAGGTGGCACCGGCACTTGAAGTTGAGCCGGCTGCACCAAGGGTAATCACTTAGGATAGGTTCATTCAGGGGTTTAACAATAAGTTTTATCGAGATAGTTTTCGTTTTAGGAAGGAGGTAGCTTTCTTAAACTTGAAGCAAGGGGGTATGTCTGTGAGTGAGTATGAGGCGAGGTTTAATGCATTGTCTAGGTATGCACCATACATGGTTAGCTCGGAGGACTTGAAGTGTAGACGTTTCAGAATAGGTTTGGCACCTAGAGTGGCTTCCAGGTTGCTGTCGTTTAGGGAGAGAGACTATCTTGTGGACATGGCGATGAGGATGTGGAATGACATTCAGGAGTATCGGGAAAATAAAGAGTCACGTAAAAATGCAAGGTTTGATAATAGTGGAAAATCTGGGGGAAGTAGTTTCAAGAGTGGTGAGACGAGATCGAGGTTTGATAAAGGGAGGAGTGGTGGAAGAAACAGAAATCAAAGAAGTAATTGGAGTGGGCACTAGGAGAGGAGTGTGAACCAGCAGTCGGGGCTTCACTAGAAGATGTTTTAAGTGTGAGTCACCGGATCATGTTGCTAGAGATTGTACATTGGGGAATTCGGGGCTGAAGTGTTTCAAGTGTGGAGGAATGGGTCATAAGGCTATGTAGTGTGTTCAGCAGCAAAATCAGTTATCAGTTCAGTCAGTGGGGAGCGCAGCAGGGGGTGCTAACAAAGGTACATCGGGGCATACTACTCATGGAAGGGTGTTTGCATTGGACAGACAGATGGCTCAGACAAATCCGGATATGGTGATAGGTATGATTAGTGTATCTACTTTATATGCACGATTTCTTATTGATTCCCGGGCCACATATTCTTTTGTTTCTACTACTTTTGGTTCTCGTGTGGGTAGAGAATTCGCACCCTTAGATCACACTTTGCTTGTGTCGACACCAATGGGTAATGTGATTGAACTTGCATCATACTATCTGGGTTGTGAAGTTTGGGTGGGTAATGAGCCCTTGTTGTCAGATTTGATCCCACTTGAGATGCTAGATTTGGATGTGATTTTGGGAATGGACTTTCTAGCCGCTCACTTTGCTATTATTGATTGTGTTTGTAAAGATGTTTTATTTTGTATTCCGGGTGGATCTAACTTGAAAATTTGTGGGGATAGCATAGCATTGACTAGACGTGTCATCTCATCTTTGAAGGCTATGCCTTTGTTGAATAAGGGTTGTGAAGGGTTCTTAGCCTGTGTGATTGATTCTGAGAAGGGGAAGAGGAGTATTGGGGATATACCTGTGGTGAGTGAGTTCCATGACATTTTTCCAGAAGAATTACCAAGAGTGGTTCCAATTAGAGAAGTAGAGTTTACGATTGAATTGGTTCTGGGTACTAGTCCTATATCTATTGCTCCTTATAGGATGGCACCTGCCAAATTATATAAATTAAAAATGCAGTTGAAGGAATTACTTGACAAGGGATTCATTAGACCTAGTGTGTCGCCTTGGGGAACCCCTGTGTTATTTGTGAAGAAGAAGGATGGTTTGATGAGGATGTGCATAGATTATAGACAATTGAACAAAGTCACTGTGAGAAATAAATATCCATTGCCTAGAATTGACGATCTTTTTGACCAACTTCAGGGAGCTTCAGTATTTTCGAAGATTGATTTGAGGTCTGGATATCACCAATTGAAGTTAGGGACTGTGATGTTGCAAAAACATCCTTTCATACTAGATATGGACACTATGAGTTTATGGTGATGCCTTTTGGGTTGACGAATGCGCCAGTGGTGTTTATGGACTTGATGAATAGGGTGTTTCAGTCGTATTTGGACTCCTTTGTTATAGTGTTCATTGATAACATTTTGGTGTATTCAAAGTCCAGAGAAGAACATGAAGAATATTTGAGGCTAGTCTTGCAAAGGTTGAGGGAAACACAATTGTATGGAAAATTTAATAAATGTGAGTTTTGGCTTGATCGAGTGGTCTTCTTGAGTCATGTCATCTCGAGTAAGGGTATTTGTATGGACCCTAAAAAGATTGAGGTGGTTGTGAATTGGGAGAGGCCTACTTGTGTGACTGAGATCCATAGCTTCTTGGGATTAGCGGGTTACTACAGACGGTTCATTGAAAATTTTGTCTATTGCGATGTCTTTGACGATGCTTACTAGAAAGGGAGTTAAATTTGTGTGGTCAGAAGAGTGCGAGAATAGTTTTCAGGTTTTGAAGGAGAAATTGGTTTCGGCACCGATTTTGACTATTCCGGAAGAGACTGATGATTTGGTGATCTATAGTGATGTGTCACTTTGTGGATTGTGGTGTGTGTTGATGCAATGAGGGAAAGTCATAGCTTATGCTTCGAGGCAATTGAAAAACTATGAGAGGAATTATCCTACACACGATTTGGAGTTAGCGGCAGTAGTATTTGCACAAAAACTTTGGAGGCATTATCTATATGGGGTAACTTGTGAGATCTTTACCAATCATCAAAGTTTACAATATCTATTTACCCAAAAAGATTTAAATCTGAGGCAACGTAGGTGGATGGAACTGATTAAAGATTATGATTGTAATATTCACTATCATCCGGGGAAAGCGAATGTGGTGGCTGATGCTTTGAGTAGAAAGGCTGTGAGTCGGGTGTCATGTTTGACTTGTGCTAGAGTTGAGAAATTTTCTAAATTGAACGGTTTGGGTGTTGAATTGTCATTTGGTTCAAATGAGATTTTGTTGACAAATCTTGTGGTGAGGTCATTGTTTATGGATCAAATTAGAGAGGGTCAGAAGAATGATGTGTTTCTAGAGAAGATTCGACAGCAAATCTTGTTGGGGGGGGGGGAATCAGAGTTTAGCATTCGTGGGGATGGTATGTTGATGTTTGGGAACCGGGTTTGTGTGCCGGAGGATGTGGAGATTAAGAAGAATATTCTTGAGGAGGGTCATAGTTCGAAATTTTCTATACATCCGGGGTCGACATAGTTGAGTAGTTGGCCTTGACATTCATTGTGGGGTAGCAGAATTATGATCTAATGATCCTCTTATTGACATTTCTTGAGATCGAGTTCAAATCTTTCTTGTACTTGTTGCTTGTTGTACCTTCTTTTCGATCCGTTGAAGAATTTGTTGACTCCTTGATGGCATCATTGTGGGGTATCTCATGAATGCATATGTAAGACCTATTGGACTCTCCTTGATGGTAATTTTTTTAGCTCAATCTTGTTGGATGCAGGTTGTAGAATTTCCTTGTTCTTTGTAATACCATCTTCGAGTTGTTTTCCATGTTGTAAGTCACCCACGTAATGTATTGATGTGTTTCGACTTTTTAGTTACGTGACTTGTAGTGATATTATCACAACTTTAATTTCGGTGAGAATTTCCCTTGTTCAAGAATTTTTGTGTTCTTGTGCTCGTCTCTCTATCGGTGTTGCACCCTTGGTTTGAATGCTAGTAGTTTCATTTTGTTGCGAAGCTTTAGAGGAATAAGAATTTTCCCTTTTCTTCTGTTATGCTTTGGCGTGGAATGTTGCAATGATTCTTGGTAAGAAGTTCATAGACCAAAGATATATGTATCTGATTGGTTGTGATAGATCCCTTGTGATGTTCTTTATGGATGTTCTTTATTGGAAATCACTCCTTCTTATAAAGTTTTTCTATGACCTGGTTTCATCTAAACTATATCGTGAATTGTAGATTCACACTTGTAATTCATTGTTGGACTTCCATTTGTAGTTGAGTGATATCTTGTGGTTCACCCCATTCCACTTTCCTAGAAGAGTTGTTTCTTGGGAAACTTGTGCACTTGTTGGTTATTTCTTTTGGTATTCCACCCTTGGTTCTAATGTGAGTAATTCATTCTTATTGTGTAACTCTTTCGAAGTAAGGAATTTTAAATTCCTAGGGTATTTATCATCTATCTTAAGTTGGCATCCATCGAGTATTGCTTCGACCACTGTAAAAGAACCGTAGTCCAAATGGTCTTGGATTCCTTGGATCGTGGAGAGTTGGGTATGAATGCATTTGATATCTAGACTTGGTGTGAGTATGATGCTATGCCATGTCAATTGGGCTAGCACATGTACATTTTAGTGTGTGTGAGTATTTCGTTTGGTTATGTGACATACGTTTGACGTGCGTGAATTGATTTGAGAAGAGCTTTTGGCCGGGAAATCTCAAAACAAATCACCAATATCATACAGTTATCGCTATAGGATGTATTTGTCGTGTTGTGTGTGAGTGAATATTATAGAGCATGTGTGTATGTGTTAAGTGATAAGTGAATGTTGGTAATCGTAGGTTATTGGTGCAGTGATGCACTCTCATTGGTTATCGCCTCGGTAGGATATCACATGCACTCTCTTTTGGATTCTATATCCTGTTGCATTCCTACCCTATGTAATTTTGAGGATGAAATTTATTTAAGGGGTATGAATTGTAACGGTTCAGAAATTTATAAAATAATTATCGGGAATATGTTTTTATAAACAACTAAAATACAAGATTTTATTTATTAAAAGTGAGTTTCTATAATAAAATATGAAGGTTTGAGGTTCGATAAATGATAATATAGCAGTTTGGGGTAGTGAGGATCCCCAGTTTTGAGTTGGCGTTGTTTCGGGTTATTCCGTCAATGTGCCGAGGGACTTCTAGGCCAATTACGACCCCTAAATATTCTGAGAATTAATTGATTTTCTTCATGAGAGTCGTATAGAATTTGATTTCAAAAGTAATGCAACTGGAATCGTCTCAATCAGAGTTTGGACGAAGAATTTATGCTCAGAATACCCAGTTGCAGTCTTAGTGATAGGACTGAGTGTTGCATTATCGGTAACCAGGTTTGTTGTGTTACTGACAACGGGTATCTTGACTGGCCGACTGAGAGCTGTGTTACCAGTAACAGGGTTTGTTGTATTACCGGTAATGGGGCATTTGACTGTGCGACTGAGAGTTGCATTACTAGTAACGCGACTTGGTGCGTTACCGGTAATGTATTCTGCGAGGGGTATCTCTCTCTCCTTCTCTCTCCATTTTCTTTCTCCTCTCCCTTCTCTCGTGATTTTGGGCTCCTTCCTAGGATTTTTCAAAGTAAAGTCCTTCACTAACGTTGGAGAGATCGTCGAGGGATACACGGTGGTGTGCTCGTCTCGGACACTTGTGAATAATCCCTCATCTAGGGATTTTGAGTTTTTGGTATTTTCGGTGGGTAATCACTCTCTTCTCACTTGTATGTGTGCGCGTGTGGTGGTGTACTCACTTGTTCCCCCTTCCCTTTGAGTCTATGAAAAATCTTGGTTAGGGTCCATGCTAGGGTGATGTACCAAGGATTGGAATCCTAGTTTTGGGCTTGTAGGAAGCATATTGTGTGGTTTCCTTGGCCTTCAAGCTCATGAAGGCCAAGTGTTCAATAAAATGCTCAAGTTGGTATTAGTCATTGAAGTCGGGGTTGGTGATTATATTGATGAACTTCAAGTGTCATAGGGTGACCTTGGGAATCCAATGGCCACCATACGTTCGATAAAATGTGAAATTGGATTATGGACATGAGTTTTGAGGTGTGTTTTTGAGGTCATAGGAAGCATTGGTAAGTTTGACAAGTCATTGGATAGCCTTAGGAATCCAATGACCTTGGGAATCCAATAGCCTTAGGAATCCAATGGCCTTAGGAATCCAATGGGGACTCCCTCTCATACCTTGTTGTGTCTTAATGTGAGTCAAAATTTAATGGATGAATCATGGTAATCAAATTAGTCTTATGACTTGTACAAATTGGTGTGGTCTTCCTTGATGTAGTCAAGGTCAAGTTGTGACTTGATGAACCAAAGAATGAATCTAATGTACGCAATGAATTTCCAATATAGGGAATGTGTCCTACGAGGGCTACCCATATGCAATCTTGAATCTTTCATTATAAATTCACAACTTTATGAAATCAAAAGATAAATCCATAATGATGTTTATGGGTATTTAGTGCCCAAGGTGATTTGGATCACCCTTAAAAGTGTTAAGTGGGAGATATGTGTTTTCGTAAGTCACGGAACCCCTAATGATTATTTTTGGATAATGATAGGAAGAAGTCTTTGGCCAAAGGGGAAGATACAAGTTCCTATGTAAGTCTCAGAACAAACTGAAAACATTGGCCAATGGGTTTCAAGATAGCTTAGCACATTACTCCCTTATTTTGATGAGGTTGAGATTAGTGACCCTCTTATTTTGACAAATTAGGAAGATGTGGTAAAACATTAATAATAATGAATAATGATTGACTATCCCCTATTTTATAAAGGTGGAATTATATGGCTCCCTTGTTTTGACAAGGTTGAGAGAATTGCAAAACTTACCTCAATTATTCATATAATCCAAAATCATGAGTAAACCCAAGCTATAACAGTGTCTAAGTTCGAAAGCAAATTGTGGAATGAGTTGGTAAGTATAATCTTGTTAGTGAGGTTCTTTGGACCCTTCTAGTAGGCCCTTATGGTTGTCTTACTCCGGTCATAGAGTTATTGACTTGTACTTGAGTCGTTGTCCATTTAGGTTGGACCTTGGAGACTCTTTCACTGTGCTCTTTGGGGTTTTGAGGATTAGAGTTTGTCTTCACTATTAGTTTGACCTTTGTATCCATTGCACTTAGGGATGTGTCTTCTTTTCCATTTATCTACTTTCAGTACTTTTGCGTGTGGACACTTGGGCATACACCCACTGTGTGCATACTTGTTAGTAGTTAGTGGTTCTTGCTAAGCGCATTGTTAGCTCACACCCTCTTCCCCCTTCTTCTAGTCTTATGTGCAGAGATAAGAGGACTTGTTGATTGGAGATCTCAGAGCAGCTGCTGGTTTTTCTATCGAGGTTGTCTCTCCCTTTACTTTCTGTTCTATTTACTTTGGTAGTTGTAGCAGTTAGTTGTTGTACCCTTGTTCTCTTCCGCACTTTTTTACTTTCTGTACCTTTGTACCTTGTTAGTGGAATTTATTTCACTTCATTGAACATCTTGTGGATTGAAACCTTGGGTAATGAGTTCGCTCCTGCCGCTATCAACAATTTTAAAAATGTTTTAAAAAAATGGTTTGAAAAACCGAGCCGTTACAATTGGTATCAGAGCTTCCGGTCCGAATATCTTGGTACCGTGGGGAGACACTTAGTCTCTTTGGATTCTACATGCATATTCCATGGGCCATCTGTAGTGTCACGCCCCAGATTTTCAAACTATTTTTATTTGAATTGGAATAAAAGAGTGATTAGTTACAAAACCACATTAACCAAACCACATGACAAGGGGTCGTGAATCATAAAACATATCTCTTTACAAATCCTTTACAATTAGAACTTACTTGAAATTGAAGTACAAAGATACCTTTACATAAAACTTGCTTGCATTGAAATAATATTACAACTCTTTAAAATAAAAGGGGAATGCCCGTAGGCTACAAGGGGAAAAGAGGGGGAAAGCTATAGTGCTGAAATAAAATAAATATAGAATGCACCTCACATTGAAGAGACGGAGCAAGCCAAACCAACTTCTCACTACTAGCTATCCAACCCTACAACCCTGTAAAGAACTGTAAAAGAAGGTTGAGTCATAAAGACCCAGAAAATATGCACCTATCAAGTGCAAATGCAATTATGGTGACATGTGCAAGTGGTGTGAATCCCTATGATGCAATCCCAAGCATGCCAACTTTCACACAATCTCAAACACCTCTACCAAGTCACTATCCCAAATCAAGACTCATAAGTCTAACCAAGACTTCCATCTACTTAAGTACTCTAAGGGTCAACCCAACCATTTAATCTTGCTCAAGGCCACTAACAACACTAGTCAAAACTCTCTCTTTACCAAGTACCCTTATTCACACAACTAGGCAACCCACACTAGTACAACCCGCAAGGGTCAAGGACCTCAACTATGATCGCGATGACATGGTAAACTATCACATTATCTAGGGAGGACACTCCCAAGAATACAACCCATCTACTACAATGCCAATGCCTTCAAATGTCCACGATGAACCACGTTTCCACCGTTAGCTAATTCCATGACTTATCCAAACATCAACGACTAGATAATTCCACGACTTAGCCAACACCAACGACTAGCTAATTCCACGACTTAGCTTGTGCCCACACAATCCATCAAACCACCTTGGATATCACCTATCCTTTCCAATCCTCTATATAGGTATATATATATAGGTACACATTGGTGAATTGATTTATCTTGCTTTAATAACGGCAGATAGTCGTTCCAAGAACCCC
>NMUG010012605.1:0-10319 GCA_002855965.1 Monotropa hypopitys
TATATCTTTTATCCGGGACGGGTGTTACAGGACGAGCCTCCAGCAAATAGCCCAGAAATGGCTGAAACTGCACCGGCTGCTTCGCGACGTGTCCAAGTGCACTTCCTCAACATTGGTTACATTTCCTCGATGCTCTAAGGCAATACCACGAGCTTCCGAAGGAATCATAACTTCAGTTCTTAACTTAACAAACGAGACAAAGCGTAGAAGGAATATGCTCGCGTCAAGGGTGGATCGACTACCATCCGAATGAGAGTCCATGACCAACATGACATGGCACGAGGTCAACGACCATGTCAACCACCGAAATTTGGCCCAAAGATTTATTTATTTTCCAAAGAATTGAATTCCAAGGAATTGGAAATTCGAGTCATTACATCTCAACCTCCTTAAAAGAATTTCGTCCCCGAAATTCACTAAGGGTAGGGATGTTGTGACACAACCAAAGAACAAAGGGTCAACTCACAACTCCAAGCCACAAGCAAGATCAAATTGGATACTTCCCGACACAGAAGCCACCGATACAACAGTCACTCAACAATGGTACAACAACAAGTGAATGGTTCTTCTTGAGAACAAGAGGCCAACAATAGATAAGTGTCGACTAAAAAATTCAATCAGGTGCCACACAAAAGAGCAAAGGGACACCTCCCGAGATGGTGTGGATGCATTGGTACGACAACCGAACTCATCAATGATACAAAGAACAAAAGATGCTCCAAAAATAATGTTCAAGGATAGGAATGCCACTAGTCGTTTGCGGCAACAAAGTAAACAATATTTCTCAAAGAAGAGGCAACCAATAATCAATAGGGCACAACATAAGGAGCAATGAAAAGGGGATATGATCTGCGGCATTTGTTTTTTGTTTTATTTCATAATTCTCATACAAGTGTTTTCATGACTTTTGCGCCACCTTTCCCACGGGTGCCCACACACACACATATACATATAGATAGGGGAACATATATGCATCCCCACACACGCACCCAATGTGACATCAAGTGACTCTAGGATTTGAGTTTGAGATGTGCCGACCGGACACGATGCTCTACTCAACCCCCTAGGGTCATCTTTAATCACACGATCAAAGAAAAACGCACACGGTCGATTCCACACAGAAGGTGTAAGAATAACCGACTCAATTACTTGCTCCCATTCTTATTACAATCTACCCCACGTCACGGGTGCTAGAACATACACTCGCAAGAGACAAGAATGGTTCCAAGAGATGCATCCAACTAAGCAAGCGGAAAGCAAGTACAAGCTCGGCCATCACCAACAAACAAAATGGCACAAGAGATCCCAACAAGTCATCCATGATTTCAACAAGGAGAAGATTTAGTAAGCCAAGAATATTGCAACAATACTTAGAAAAATGCAAGACTAGAGAGCTTGCAACCCAAGCATTCCTTCAATGTGCCAAGAGTTCTACAAGAAAGAATTCTTACAAAAGAGAAGTCCGAAATGGAAAACAATGTCCGAAATAGAATCGCAACAACGCCAGGCTAAAATCACAAAACAAAAATAAAGACGCCGACAGGTGCATCAATCTTGCCAATGCGCGATACTACAAAAGAAAACAAACGCAACACAAAACTACTGGAACGACGAAACTGGCGGTTGCGGATCCGCTGTGGCAATATTGCATACGCTCCTCCGCGAGTCGTCTGTCCAACTGGCTGCTTGCCTCTCTGAATTGAGGTGTGACTTGCATTTCTGGAACTGGTTCCTCTCTCAAACTGAGGACTGGACACAAATGACCGATAGTTCTGATGTCCCTACTGCCGCTGCGCAACTCTGATATCAGCTAAAGGCTGCTGTCCAACTGCCATTTCTTCCTGTCTGCCACTGTTCTGCGCACAATCTCTTCCCATATGCCCTGACTGGCCACACTCGATACAAATAATCTGGGGACACTGAGAACGGTAGTGCCCTGCCTGCCTGCAATGGTGATAAACAATAGAACCACTGGACAGTCCTCTCTGAACACTGACATCTGAAATGGGCTGAGAATCCTGCTGACTGCGTGCACGCAACTGATCCTTGTGCCAATGCTGCCCGAAGATGACCTCGAATCTGGAGGGTGTCTAACACTTTGCAAATCTCGGAAAGCCAATGACTTGCTTCTATCGGTTCACCTTCGCCATTGAAACTTGGAGGATTCATCGCACGAAATTCCCGTAAAGATTCCATCACAAGACTGGCGCCCCTAGCCCTGGGGCTTGAACTGCTCTGGTGGCCTCTACCATGGCCTCTGCAAGTTGCCTAACAAAAGTTCTCGGATCCACTGCTTCTTCTGCATGCACATTTTCCATTGAGGCTTCCCATCGCACCTGATGAGCTCCGCGACCTCTCCGACGAGTGACCATGTTGGTAATAGGAGAAACAAACGGTGAAATATCCTAGCCAACAAACAAAACGATACTCAACATACAAATAATAGGCTATGATACACATAAACCTCAAGGAATAACTTAGGAATCGCAAGAACGAGCTAAAGAACCTCAACTTCCATATGCCAAATACGCAACCATTAACCAAAAGCTCCCAAAGAAACCACGCACGAAGTTCATCCTATCCTCAAATGGCCACACTCAGCCTATAACCCAAATCGACCATCTATGTCTAAAACAAGGGCATACTAATGCCAACTTCCTATGCCTCAAATAAGGGCATACTAATGCCATGCAACTCTCAATGCATGCAAATGTGGAAAAACATTTTCAAAAACCATTTAGAGAACTCATAGAGACAAGAAATCTCCCCAAGGTTCCAAGGTATTCGAACCGAAAGCTCTGATACCAAGTTGTCACGCCCCAGATTTTCAAACCATTTTTTTTGAAATTGAATAAAGAATGATTAATCGCAAAACCATATTTTACCAAACCACATGACAAGGGACCGTGAATAGAAAAAAAATCTCTCCTTTGCAAATCTTTTTCCAATTGAAACTTGCTTGAATTTAAGATACAACCGTGCCTTTGTTTAACACTTGCTTGAAATGAAATAACATTACAATTTCTTAAATAAAAAGGGATGCCCGTAGGCTACAAGGGGGAAAGGGGTTATTATTATGATGATACAAAAATGAAGTACATTAGAATGCTCCTCACCGAAAGAAAGCAGAGCATACCTAAGCCAACCAGAAAATATGCGACTATCAACTGTAAATGTAATATGGTGATTATGTGCAAGGTGGGTGAGTCCTACAATGCAAACCCAAGCATGTTCCCAATGTTCACACCCGAAGTCATCAAGTCTAATCTCAAGTCCACATAACCAAACCATACTAGCCATTCGCACTCTCACCTCAAGTTCAACGCATACCAATGCCACGATTTGGCCTAATCTCGACGGGTACTAATGCCACGATGTGGCTCACTAGCAATGCCTACCAATGCCACGAATTGGCTCCAAGACTCATGCTTTCCAATGCCCTGAATTGGCTTAGTCTTTAACACTTTCTAAAGCCATGATTTGGCTAGCACCACCCAAGGTGAAATCCACAAATCCACATCCAACCCTCGCCATGGGCCACTCTCGCTTCCTTTTTATATATACATATATAGATAATACAAGTAGGTGGATTTATTATCTTGAAACTTTAGTTGGTTCAACTCCCGTCTTGGAGTATTTTAGAAAAAGGCCACAAGGGATTCGAAACCTCCTGAACAAATTCTAGGGTCGGCCCTACAGTCAACCTCATGCTAGTTTTGAGTCACAAGAAAACCATCAAGCCATTCATCGATTTATAGTCGCCTTGATGAATTCAAGGGTTGACCAGCTCACGAGTGAATCACGAATTGATTCAGGTTGTCTCAACGAATTCAAGAACCAACCTCACACCCGGATGACCACGAATTGGCCCGAAGATCACGAATTGATCACATTAGCAAACACCCAAGTCTTTTTATGTTGTTGTTTGTTGGTTGATTAATATAGGTAGATTTGGTGTATTTTAGAGTTTGAGTCGAAGGAGACGAGTTCTCCAACACGGGCAACGAATTTTCTACGAGGGATGAGTTCCCGACTCGAGGATGACGAGTTCACCCAACAAGAGCAGCGAATTTGCTAATGAAGGACGAATTCCCAAATCAAGGATGACGAGTTCACCCAATAGCTCCACAACACATATCTAAGGTCTAGGAACGAGTCTCCTAACCTAGTGTGATGAATTCACCCATCTCTATAGCCTTTATCTCTTATAGGCATTTCATCGAACACAAAGGGTGCTCGCGGCACCATGGTTATCCCCAAGACAAGAAACCACAATAATATTCTCCGACAACCATCAAATACCACAATGTTGCTCACTAAGACCGATACAAGGTCACGAGGGCATCCTACTTCCTCAATTCTAATGAAATATACAATTTTCCCAAGTCAACCCAATTTTCCTCGAATGATCGTCTAGTCGCACACTCGACCCAATTCTCATTTTCTCGCATTCTAATCCTACCAAGGATACTCGGTCGTGTATGAATGCGAATCAATTTCATTGTTTTCCCAAAACGATCATTAATTCAAAACTTAGGGCTTTTTATTGAAATCGTTCAACTTTTGATTTTGGAAATCGTTAGTGAGCTACATACTTACAAATACACGAGATAGTAACATATTTACCTCAACGCTCGCCGACAGAGAAAATCCTAGCCGCGTCAATCTCCGGCACCCACGAACCTATGTACACCAACGGATAGATCACGTCACGGGGAATACATAACTCTAAACGAAAATGTAAGGAACCCACTTATGAAAATCGACTTACCCGAATCCGTGGAGAACGACTTCGATATATAGGTTGCCGGAGAGCCCACGACGCGTAGAGCAAGGTTCCTTCTTCAGAATGTTTGATTCGAGCCCTCTAGGGCCTTGGTCTTGAGGAGAGAGGGGCGAGCATCAATGGAGGTGGAGATGTTTGAGAGAGAGAGAGGTTAGGGTTAGAAATGAGGGAGAGAAGTCATTCAGGCCGAATATGAGGGGTTGGGATGACCTAGGGGCAAAAAGACAACATTGCCCCTCATTAAAATCGATTTTCGGACAAAACAGCGCATCCCCGTCCAGATGGGAAACCCGTCGTCCGGACGAGCGCACAAATTCTTTCGGACGAGACCCATCCTTGTCCGGACCAAGCCTCCTGAAGCAAAACCCCAACTCGCTGCTCGTTCGTCCGGAACACTCCACTTCCCCGTCCGGACGAGCCTTCAGCAAACAGCCCAGAAATGGCTGAAACTGCACCGGCTGCTTCGCGACGTGTCCAAGTGCACTTTCCCAACGTTGGTTACATTTCCTCGATGCTCTAAGGCGATACCACGACCTTCCAAAGGAATCACAACGTCGGTTCTTAACTTAACAAATGAGACAAAGCATAGAAGGAATACGCTCGCGTCAAGGGTGGATTGACTACCATCCGAATGAGAGTCCATGACCAACATGGCATGGCTTGAGGTCAACGACCATGTCAACAACCGAAATTTGGCCCAAAGATTTATTTATTTTCCAAAGAATTGAATTCCAAGGAATTGGAAATTCGAGTCGTTACACTTCTGTTATGGATTAATTAATGTTGAATTCCTCAAAATTAAAATGAGACAAATAGGCTTTTAGAGGATCCTCACTCACTATACATGGTGGTACTGGTTCGATATCCGAGGGTGTCCTAGGACTAGGAGGTTGGACTTCTAATGAGTCCAAAGCATGTAAAACAATTTGAGCATTTTGTTTCCCCTCCTCAACAGCCAAAGAGGACCCATGAGGTGGAGACAATGTCTTGTGAGATTTGGGATCCTCAAGAGTGGTCTCAACTACTAACTCTCTTTCCTCATCCTCCATCAATTGTTTCGCTATCTCACTCACTTGGGCCTCTAATTTTGACAAAAGTTTCGCATTGGCCTCAAAGAGTTTAGTTTGTTCATTGAGGAGTTGAGATCGTTTATTGAGAGCTGTTAAAGTCTGAAGCAGTTGATCATGATTAACATTCCCATATTTATAATAAGTAGCATGAGCAGGGGGTGATGTCCACGAATATTGTTGTTGGTTTTCCCATTTTGAGTAAGTTGGAGTGTAATCATTGTAATAATAACTCAAATCGGGATACCCTTGGGAAATATTTTCTGGATTCTGGACATACCCGGAAGGATGTGAATCATATGAATAATCCATTTTTTCTAAAAAAAATATAACAAAAGTATGTAATGTGCAAACAGAAATAAATGAAAATAAAACAACAAACTAATGAAAGAACCAAAATCCAAGTAAGGAAACCGTTTGAACTTTCCCAGCAACGGTGCCAAAATTTGATCGCTATCGTGCGCGAGTCAAAAATAATATTTATAACCGAAAATTAACACTACTATGCAGTAGCGGTAAGTCAGGGGTCGATCTCATGGAAGGTGGAATGGTCTCTATAATTGAATTAAAGTTCCTAAGTAAATTTGGGAAAGAAAGAGTTTGATTTGGTATTTATAGATAAAACTAAGAACTTAAGTAAAACTAAAGTACTTCTAACTAATGAATAACTAGCCTAGGGGTCCGAATCCACTCTAGTCATAGTAAGATAGGTTCAACAATTAAAGTTCATTATTTGGTTTAAACATTCCACGGTATGTTTCACTCATACGGGATGTAATCAAGAGGATGATTGCGAATCGTCGAATAGTATGGGGTATTGCCGATTGGCACGATCCGTCTTACAAGCACGATTCGTCTCAATCGACATGGACCGTCTAATAGCACGGATCGTCTCACGGTGTATAACTCATCGTATTCATCCGAATGCAAATAGAAAGGATTTAACCAAAAACATAGATCCACTTAAGTTCATACAATCAACCAAATAATATACAAAATATACCTATGATAAATGGAGTAAGAGTATCATCGATCCCCTTGGTGTGAAGACTAGCCGACCATGAAGGTGGCAACCATAGAAGGAAGAGAGAAAGACGAAGAGAAGAGAAAAACGAGAGAGGATCTCTAGCAGCAGCCACCAAGAGGTGTACTGAGCCAAGAGTCCCTTACAATTAACCCTAAGCACCCCTTATATACTCCCAAGGGTCCAAAATACCCCAAACAACTTTAACGAGGTGTTTAGGATTGATACAAAATGATTAAGTACGATATAACCCATTTTAGGACAATCAAAACCCACAAAAGATCCGCCAACAACGTGTATGGGAACCGAATATTGAAGCCTCTTACTATTTTCTCTTTGTGTTGTAGTTGTCCCAGATACTGCTCCAGATACCGCTCCATCGCTCAGATATCAGTATCTGGGACTGCTCCAGATACTGCCCCAGATACCACTCCATCGCCTGGATACCGGTATCTGGGACTGCTCCAGATACCGCTCCAGATACCACTCCATCGCCCGAATACCGGTATCTGGGACTTCTCCATATACTGCTCCATCGCCCGGATACCGGTATCTGGTATTTTGGCTTGCGGTTGCTGGGACTTGCAATGGGAACCGGTTGCACTGTGTTCCGCAACCAGAATTGAGGGTTTCTGTTCGTTTTGACTTGCTTGTTGACATGTTATGGGTACTGGTTTCAAGTGCAATATAAATCGATTTCGGGTGTTGCTGACTTCATTCTTTGGCTACCTTTGGTCTTTTCTCTAGTTCTCAATTACTTTGCTCCTCTTTAATGATGTTTAGCACCTTAGCATCCATGCTTTCTTGTATTATCTTCATTCCCTTGGCCTCAGATGCTTTTTTTCTCTTTGTTATGACATTTCCTATTTAATCTCTTGAGAATCAAATAACTCTATAACTCCAATAAAACGCATTAGATACAAGACTTAGGACTATCAAAATGTATGTCTAGGACTAGAATTAGGTACGTTTCCGTACCTATCAATGCATTTATTCCAACACAGTATAAAAGGGACATTCACTCAATGGTTTGCCTGACTGGATCTAAACGGTTCCAATCCTGGACGGAACTTTCACAAGAATTTGTTCGTCAATATCATCATAACATAGAAGTAGTCGTCAAACGATTGTTCCTAATTCGAATGAAATAAGAAACTGGAGAATCATTATGATCATATGCATTAAAATGAAAAAGCTTTGCTTCCTAGGTGGATCCACCATTAGCAAATTTCAAATATGTCCATCTCTTTGTTCAAACTTGCAAGGCAATTTATTATGAAAAGTTCTATACTTCCATTGGGCGATTCTTCAATGAAATTATTCAACAGGGATAAATGATTGAAAACGGAATCCGAATAGGGAAAATACTTGATCCTTACTCTCAAATTAGCAAATGCAATTTATCATCATCTTCTCAGCCTAAGTGGTTCCCACAAAAGAAACCCAAGGAACATGAAGTTTCAGCCATTAGTTTTGCACTGCGTCAAAGCAATCCTTTTCCTCTACCACCAAGATATCAACCATTCCCTCTACAAAATTTCCAAAATTCATATGCGCCACCGCCATATTATCCACCTCTAGTGCCATTTCAACCACCAAACAATTTATATCAAGCGGCACATTTTAGATCATCACAAAATGCCAATCCAAGAGGCCCACAACCATTTCCATAGAGGAACCAACGTAATCGAGTTTTCACTTCTTTAGCCATTCCTGTGACTGAACTGCTACAACAACTACTAGATTCGGGACATTTAAGCCTAATTTATGCACAACTGATAGCGAATCCTTTTCCTTCATATCATCGAGAGGATAGACAATGCGCTGTCGCTCCCGAAAAATTTTCCTCTCTCTCCCCTCCCGGATGTCGTGGGATGCTGGGGTAGAGATCATACTCTAATCTTTTTCTTGGATTTGATGCAACTGGTTTTTGAAAAATAAAATGGCAGTTAGGATTAAAAAGTCTAATTAATGATAGATTGAATCTTCGCCACGAAACAACCCATTATTAATTAGTTTTTAGAATCGCCACTCGGCATAGAGTTATGGTGTGCCAAGTTATTGGTTTGAAAATCGCTTTGATCTACGCAACGAGAGTTGGGTTCGGGGATTTACTGTTACGAGTAGGGAAGGTATAAGGCACCATACATCGCACTTGCGGTACTTCGTTTTCCAAAACAACCTTTTAATCAAAATCATTTATTCTCATACAAGAGAAATATAATGTGCAAAATGTAGATTCAGGAATTGCTAAGAGTGCCACTAAAATTTGAGTGATTCTGTTTTAGTTTTGCATTGGGATTTTTGATGATGATGTTGATTTTAAAATAATGATGTTTGATTTTGAATTTTAATTTTGAATGAAAATGTAGAGTTTGAATTTGAAAGAAAATGAAATGTTGATTTTGAATGTTGATTTTTGAATTTGAATGAAAGTGATGACTTTGAATTTTGATTTGGAACAATTTTTTTGAATAATGAAAATGTTAATTTTTGAATTTTGATTTTCTTGAAATTCCCAAAAGAGTAATAAATAATCTTGAAAAATCTATATTATACATTACAACTTGATTCGGCATAACAGTTACTGAACTTCGCCGATAATTCGAATTGCGGGGGTTTATTTTGATCTTGATTTTTATTTGATTTTCATTTCTGTTTTGACTTTTGATTTAAATTCCAAAAGGGTAATAAGTAATTCAACATGTTGAATTACGAATTATTCCTTTAATCCAGCGCCAACCTGCTACTTAATTCGCTGTTTGGCCCGAATTATATAATTTAATGATTTTGATTTAAATTCCAAAAGGATAACAAGTAATTCAGCACGTTGAATTATGAATTATTCTTTGATCCAGCACCAACTTGCTACTTAATTTGCTATTGACCCGAATCATGGAATTTAATGATTTTGATTATTATTTGATTTTGATTTAAATTCCAAAAGGATAATATATAATTCAGCACATTCAATTACGAATTATTCCTTTGATCCAGCGCCAACTTGCTACTTAATTCGCTGTTTGGCCCGAATCATGGAATTTAAATATTTTGATTATGTTTGATTTTTGATTCAAATTCCAAAAGGATAACAAGTAATTCAACACGTTGAATTACGAGTTATTCCCTTGATCCAGTGCCATCTTGCTACTTAATTTGTTGTTGACTCGAATCGAGAAATTTATAGATTTTGATTGTGTTTGATTTTTGATTTAAATTCCGAAAGCATAATAAGTAATTCAACTTGTTGAATTACAAATTATTCCTTTAATCCAACACCAACTTGCTACTTAATTCACTGTTGGCTCGAATAGAAGATTTTAAAGATTTTGATTGTGTTTGATTTTTGATTAAAATTCTGAAAGGATAATAAGTAATTAAGCATGTTGAATTACGAATTATTCCTTTTATCCAATGCCTGCTTGCTACTTAATTCGCATTT
>NMUG010012606.1:0-10319 GCA_002855965.1 Monotropa hypopitys
AGAAGAACAAGCTCAGTGTTCCGGAAGATCAAGACAAACCTCTTTTCTTTAAATTTGGACAAAAGCCAGAAATATAGCACTAAACTTGATCTTCTGGAAGATCACGTCTGATGTTCCGGAACATAAGAGGTGCTGAAGTGAATGAAATCTACTCTGTTTTTGGCAAATTCATGCTCTGTTATTTTTTTGTGTGTTTTTTGATTTTTTCTGTTTTGGATTTTTTTTCTTAGATGAATACACTAAATTCAATCAAACTCAATACAAGACACCAAAATCCCCGGCAATGGCGCCAAAAATGTTTGACACACAACTTGTATGTGCAAATTGATCCAGAAAATGGAAGCAATGAAAGAACAAAATAGAAATTAGATTAACCCACCCAAGCGCAAGTGAATTAATCTATGTGTTTGTCGCTCAAGCATAATAAAAACTGGTAAGACCAGGTCATTCTCCACAGGGATTTCGGTTTGTAATGAGTTCAATTGGAATCTAGTGTTTATTAGATGTAGGTGAAGTGAAATGGCGGAGTGAAGTGAATTGGTGAAAATGGAAAAATCAGAAAACAAAAGAAAATAGGCTAATTGTAAGAGAATAAATAGAATCAAATCCTTGGTTATTAAAGAAATGCAATGATTCAATCCTCAATCTCTCAATTATCAATTACATAGAAAATAACCAACTAACATTAGGTTAAGTTATGGGAGATATTCTGATGAAACCCAGATTAATTACTCAGAAGACAACCACCTAACATTAGGTTGCCCTCCGGAGGATATTCTGAGAAAATTCAATTAAACTAAAAGGGAGATTTCAATGGAATTAGATCTATTGATCAAAATCGATTCAACAAGACCAAGGCATGATCTAAGCATTAGATATGCCAACACTTAAGTTGTCTATAACTAATCAAAGATATCCTCACCTCAAGTTGATTCCAAATGTATAGATCTAAGACCAATTCATCTCAATCATTACTGTTCTGAATTCGATTGAGAGAAAGAAGAATTAGATCACTAGGTTCCTTCAACTCCCTTAGATCCAATCCCTTAAAAATAAGGAATTCATGAATCTAAAAAAAGGGAATGAATGGAATAGTGAAAAAAAAAGATGAAATTAAACTTAAGAACTACTCAAATTAAAGAGAACGAAGAAGAGAGAAAGAAAGACAACTACATACCAAACTTGAAATTGAAAACTAGAATTGAAATTAACTACTGAATTAAAGAAGAACAAAAGAATTATAGAATTGAAAACTACCTACAGCAGAAAAATGAACTCTATGGGCTGTCTAACCTCAAGCCTCTGTACAAAATACCTAAACCCTCTTATTTATAGGCTATCCCTAGGACTCTAGAAGGAATTTCCCCAATGTTTAAGAGAAAAATAATGAAAATTGCATAAAAATTATTACATAACAGGTGGACACAAATGGACACACTTCAGATTTTTCGCAAAAATTAACCCTGGTATCACCGATAATATCAGCTTGTATTTCCGGAAGTTCGTGTTTTAATTTCTCTGCAGTTCATTCTTCCTTCTACATTCCCGGCAATTGGTGCTTGCATTCCCGGGAATTGGAGGTTCTGTCCCCACTTCAGATTTTTCCAACAATTAACCCTGATATTACCGGTAATTTCAGCTTATATTTCTGGAAGTTCTTGCTTTAATTTCTCTGCAGTTCATTCTTCCTTCTACATTCTCGGCAATTGGTGCTTGCATTCCCGGGAATTGGAGGTTCTGTCCCCACTTTAGATTTGATCCAACAATTAACCCTGATATTACCGGTAATGTCAACTTGTATTTCCGGGAATTGGAGGTTCTATTGGGGAAATTAACCTTTGGCCTTTGTTTTCTTCAACCCCTTCCTCCTTTGCTTCCACCTTCCATCAAATGACCTGTAAAATAAATTCACATGCCAAGGACTACAAAATATGCCATTTTAGCTTGGATTCACAATAACGATCCAAAATAGATGTTAAGGGAAATGATGGCATTGATTTGCAATTTTGAGTGCCAATCACACATCCTATGCCTTTAGCGATGTCACTTCTACATTTAGATGCATCGTTCCAAGTGAACCGAATCTTATCTTCAAAATAAATCTCTTGACTCCCGTGAACTCAAGCCTACTTTAGGTCAAGGATTAGTTCTCTCCATAACCATTCCACTTAGTTAATTGCAGTTTTATTAATTTCATTTGAGTCTTAGTTTATTAATCTTCAAACCAAAAATCAATTCAAGAGCAGCGTCCTTCCGCTAACACTTTGCAAAACCAAACCTCTCTATTTAGCAACTTCTCTAGACTCCGTCAACTCTCTGTGGTTCGACCTCGATCTTGCCGCTCTACTAGCTAGAGTAGTATTGTCGTGTTTTATATATTATCTTTTGTCTAGTTCCCCGATTCCCGTTTAACTAACGACGCGGGAATCACACTAGCACTCAACATCCTTCGGCAAGGAGAATGCCGGCATCAATACCAACGTCACATCGGGCGATTCCATCATACTGTCATGGGAGGTGGGCCGAACATCACCAAAAACTAGGTCAGTGACCCACGGCTCGGCCGGAGCTCCGTGTTCGGTAGCAGTAGCAGGAACAGGGTCTGCCACAGCCTTCCTCTTTCTGTTATCCGGAACCACCTCGGCCGCAGGGTCCCCCTCTGTCACGATCGCCGCAGCCGATGTCTGGGGTTCTACGGGCCCAGCAGGTAGCACTTTTCCCACCGTCTGGGGCTTCGGTAGGACCTGCTTCGTCGGTTTCAGTACGGTAGCAAGGCCCTTCTTCTCGGCCAGATTGATAGGCTTGCATCCATATTTCGACATTTCCAATGCTTCTTCCGACTGACCTGCCTCAGTGGAAGAGCCTTCTCCGGGAGCTCGAGCATCAAGGGTATAAGGGGATGTAATCCAAAAGCGCCGGAGCCGAGCACCTATCAGCCGAAATCTTCAATGCCTTCTTGACCCTGTCTAGGTCAGCCTCAAGCTTCAGCAACGGCACCTTGGAAGAATCCGCATAAGTAAATACATCAGCAGGAGACAAAAATCAAGTTTTAAATTTAGATCCGGTCGGCTTACCCAATGCATCGACGACGCGGTGGATGGGGTACTCGTTGTCCGCCGGCTCGAAGTTGCCAGACAACACCAGGTAATCGCTGGCGTATTTATCAGAGTCCGGCAAGCCGAGGATAATGTTTTAGAGTTTGGGCCGTCGGCCCAAGTAATACTTCTCCGACGTCTTGTTGTAACCGATGCAATACTGGCCGAAGATGTCTTCAAAGGACAGAGGCTCCCTTAGCCTCTCATTCAGCTTGGCCAGTCCCATCAGGATCCGGAATGTGTTCACCATCACTTGCGACGGTGTCAACTCTAGCTCACAGAAGAATCGGCACAAGAGGGGATGCAGGGGGAATCTGACCCCTCCCTCCATTACTGCCAGAATGGGAATGTGAACATGGTCTGGACCAGGCTCCAGTTTGTCCTGAGCATCAAGGGAGATCTGCACGTCGATCGGTACGGAAAACTCATCTCGGAAGACTTTGACCGAAGCACCAGAGCCCAGGCAGATCCGAAATTTGTTCGAGTGCTTGGGAGCCATTTGAGAAAGAATCAAGAAATCCCATCAGACTCGTCGGTAATATCGGATCCGTCGGCAGGGCATGGAGATTAAAAGCGGCGCTTGGGCTTCCAACCCAAGGGACGGTCCATGTCAATCAGGCATCACAGGGGGGAACGAGGGGACACTCTGGTATGCGGCGGTGCGGTCAGTGTATCACCACAGGGCCACTGTGAGTGCCTCCTTTCGATTCAAAAAACATCCAAAAACAAACTCAAATGAAAAGGTAAATCAGTAGAAGGACGGCACGTATGGTAGAGGGCCAGGCAAACCATAGCATGGTAGAGAAAAACTATATCCAAGTGTTTCTAAAATTGGGGTGCATGTGTGTAACAAGGCAATGAATGTAAATATGTATGCATAGGGATCTCATTACATTTTCCAAAGTAAAACATTGTTATTTCATTCTTTAACGAAAGTTCAACGTGTGACTTGTTCCAAGGACTCAAAAGTACCAACAAAGGGTTATAGATCCAACATTTTCCAAACGACTCATCTTTGCTAAAATACAAGAGAAATGACCATTTTCACAAAAGACTTGCCTTTTCAAATACAAGTGAATTGGTTTATAGTATACCAATTTTCAAAAACTTCCAAGGAGATTGGTTTATAACATACCAATTCCTAAAACTATCAAATCAATTGAGTTATTAGGTTTCGGCCAAGTTCCGAGATAGTAGGAGAACAAACTCTAACCGTATATTTTCTAGTATTTCCCAACTCGTCGGGAGGGGCTAGTCAACCCCCCATTGCGCAATGTCGAGAATGCATAGCATTCAGGGATCAATATCCCGGAGAAATAGAATCCCATAAATGTAGCCAACCATAAAGTACTCAAGTGTTTTAGGGTCTTTTATCCAACAATTATAATTTTATTAAACAATTTTAATGCGATTAGGGCAATGCTTCCTAATCACCCAACTAGACCCAAAATATGAGTTATACTAGAATTTGTTCAATTGTCGATTCAAACGTGTCAATACACTTACTAGACCCATCAATTAATCATTCCAATTGAAATTGACCATTTCCCCTAAATTAATCCAAAATTTACATGTTAGGGTTTTTCATAAAAATTTGGGGGTTTTCACAATCGAATGAGAAATCAACTAATTAACTCCATAGGGAGTCCAACAAGATCCTAATTGACCATTTCAATTGTAATCAACCAAAATCCCCAATTTAATCCAAAATTGAAAAGTTAGGGTTTTATAAAAATTGGGGTTTTAACAAATCAAGTGGGGGATCGATTAATTGACTTCGTATGGAGTTCAATGAGACTCTACATGATGTACATACATGATCAATTCAATGGTAAACACAACCCACCAAGGAAATTTCGAAAATATACATACCCATATAAAATTTCTTGAAAAACTTAGAGGGAGAAGGAGAAATCCAAAGATAGATACAAGAGGAATAGGAATCTCTACCTTAAACAATGCTCCAAAGAAATACTAGGTGAGGGTTGTGCTCCGATGAACGACCCGGAACCGTGGATGTGTAGAGGGAGGAGAGGGGAAGAGGGTTTGTGAAGAGGTTTTGTCCAAAACCTCCATGGATTCTGCAAAAAAAAAGAGAAGGGAGAGGGTTGAGAGAAATGTATAGAGAGAGAGAGAGAGGTGGTAGAGAGAGGGAGAGGAGTGAAAAAATTAGGTTTTTCGGATATAAAAATCCATATATATGGACCTCTAAAAAGTCAGTTTTTCCCCTCAGAATTTGCTGCGAAACAGGTCTGTTTTCGATAACCAGGTGCTTGGTTATCGATAACCAGCCTCTCTGGCTTTACCACGGAGCATGGGCCAAATGGGTTATCGATAACATGAATTTCATGTTATCGATAACCAAGCTCTCGGGTTTTCTAAGGGCCAGTTGGGTTATCGATAACATGAAGTCTCGTGCTATCGATAATCAAACTCTCAGATTTTTGGCCTGAACTGGTTGGGTTATCGATAACCCGAAAACCTTGGTTATCGATAACCAGACTCGCTGAACAAGAGAAAAACTGCTGCGAGGTAAATCAGGCATAACTTCTTCGTCTGACCTTCGATTAACGCGATTCAAGTTGCGTTGGATTCCTAATGAAATTCTATACAACTCTCATGAACATTGAAATTCGATTTTCAGAACATATCGGGGACATAATGGCCAACAACATGATTATGCCTTTGCCCGGATACTTCGCTACAACCCAAACTTGAATAAACACCTCCAAACGTATATTCGAACATCCTCACACCTCACATGACCCAATGAACATATCGGGGAGACTCAAATATCGACGAAAACCTTAAATTCCCACATAGAGCATACTCAACTCATCGGGATTCCAAAACTCATCTCAGGGAGGCTCGGGAATATAAAAGAATCAAGTTGGGAATTGATCTTGAACGACCAATAGGGATATCAATTCAAAGGAATTGATATCAATTGGTTCCAAATGAACTTGAATGGAAAAAATTGATGAATAAGTCTTCCCAAGAATAAATTTAAAGTAATTAAAAAATTACATTTACATTTCTAGACCGTTACACACTAGGCTCTAAACTCATACGAAATCTCATGCACTTCATCTTTTCCGTATTCACTAAATACACCGCAAACCGATACAAGGTTGTAAATTTTACCTCATATTCTGACACACTCATCTTTACTTGCTTCAATTGAATGAACGCTGCCTTTTGATCACACCTATAACTTTCTGGACAATAATGATCATTGAAATTCTTTACAAAGGTCTCCCAAGTAATCCCTCCGCGCATATTCTGTTCTACCTCCGGCAATGCTATCAACAATTGTTGTTCAATAGCCTCCCACCAATACAGAGCCTCACCTTTCAAATTATAATATGGTAATAACACCTTCTTATCCTCTGCTACATTCATAAACTTAAAAGTTCTCTCTATGCATTCTAACCAATTTTCTGCCTCTCTAGGCACCACTGAACCCTCAAAATCAAACGAATTTAACCTTCTAAATTCTTTTATTAACTTCTAATCAGAACCTCTACCAACCATCTGAGATTCTAATACTTGTTGCAACGTTACCTGATTCTCTACCACTGAGTCATCACATAAATCAAACGATTCATATTCGCCATTCTGATCTCTTTTGTAGACGTCGATTGTCAGAACTACCTTGTCCTCAACCGGTGAGCAACAGTACAAATAACAATAAACACAACCATTAGCAAAATTGTTAGCGACTTACAAGCCTTACTACTTGAATCACTAACACCAATGCACACTAAACAACTATACATGGCCATTAAACAAATGCAACATGATACTATAACCTCAAGGCTATTTGAGCACCTCAATTGCATCACTATACCACAACATCAATACACATAACATCTTAACCACAACTAAATCATGTACTCAAAGCACACAACATCCTAGGGTCCACTACTAACCATCACCACTGATCAATAAATCACCTCAAAAGGCTCACACCTCAAGTGCCACAATTCTTCCAACAGAGTCCCTTAACACGGAAGCTATAGCCTGAGCTCTGATACCAAGTTGTAACATCCCAAACCCAATAAACCTTTAATAAAATAATATATCGAAATTGACAACAATAAAATTTCCTCCGAATCTCCAAGTGACTACTAATCACATGCTAGAAAAAACATAAGATTAAACAACCCAAGTTGAAGTTCTCAACCAAAAATGCTAACTGATGAAGTACTTCATTAAAAACCACAGTGGAAAACTAATAATAAAGAAAATCTCCAAACACAAGATATCTTGAACCAAACAAACATCTCACTGAAATACTACAACTATAGCCCCAAAAATATAGTGTGCATCTAGTCACCAAAACCTGACAATCTCCCAAGCTATCTCCAACGAAGCACAACGAATAACTCCAAGCATTGTAGTGGACCCGATCCAAGCATCCTCAATCTGGATTTCCATGCAATCAAAAATAAAGACAAAAGTAAAAAAATCCAGGAGTTTGTTAGATATGAATTGTTATATATATGGTTAACAAACTAAAACGAAGTACAATTCTACAGCAGTGCATAAAACTGAAATGTAATAAATTGAGATGGCATAAAAAGTAAGTCTGATGCCCAATCAAGCATCTCAAGATACCACTTGCACATATATATCAAGTACCAAACGGTACCGCCTGTTGCACAAACATATCGAGTATCCCAACGGTACCATCTATTGCACAATATAACAAGTACCAACACGGTACCACCTGCTGCACAAATATGTCAAGTACCCAAACGGTACCACCTGTTGCACAAATATATCGAGTACCCAAACGGTACCACCTACTGCACAAATATATCAAGTACCCAAACGGTACCACCTGCTGCACAAATATATCAAGTACCAAAATAGTATCACCGGCTATACAAATATATCAAGTACTCAAACGGTACCACCTGTATAAGATATAAATCAACATATAGAATAGTAAAATGTCCATAGAAGAGATGTCATTGATTACTCTGCAAGTATCAACATTCAAATCCACAAGTATAACCACATTAAGTCCACTAGCTTCAGTGTCATGACATGAATTATGACAAATTATGGTTTTACCACACATACCTACTTGATTCTTATATTCACATCCAACTCTCTTATTCCATTTACTCATATATGCAATATGCATAACTCTAGCAAGATAATGCCATCATAATCAACCTCTTCTCTATGTGGTTCCATATATGCATTCACTCGCATTTACTTACAATATTAATCATTCTTTCTCTTCATTGGATGATTTGGCTCGCAAGCCTATTATAATATCATAATTAATTCACCTACTAATCTTATCCAAACACATTCTCAATCCCGCATTACAAAGTTTTCTCATCAATGGGAAAATGTCCCACATTATCTCTTTTATTAACCCACAACGCATCCATCCACACTCTATACCCAATCATGGCTACATGTCAAATGTTTGCCAACACTGGCCACCGGTATAAATATCATGGCTACATGCCGAACGTATGTCAAAACTGGCCACCAAACATTATTCAAGGCCTAAGGCCAATGTTCTTCTTGCCCAAACTGGCCACCGAACATTATTCAAGGCTTCAAGTCGATGTTCTTTGCCCACACTGGCCATCGATATACCATTTGACTAACATCAACCATTGCCCAAACTAGCCACCGGTATATCAAAATATCACATATACTTGGACCGCAACCCATTCACCACATACCACTGAGATCGCAACCCAACTTCAACATGTTAGAGATTTCATCCCAGAACTCACCACTTTTTGTCTTAAATTATTAAAGTATGCATAACACATCACATTCTCACATGAAATCCATACATTAAATGATTTTCATTCCATTTCCCTTCTTTAATCCATTACCCTATAATTATTCAGTTGTAAGGAAAAGGGCTACTACGTTCGCATATATATAACATCAACATAATATCTATCAGACTCACCAGAATACCGAAGTAATGACGCTGATGTAATCCCCCCGAAATGATGAAAGCTTTGCTCCATGATTACCTGTACCAAATACATTGTCACTAACAGACCATAGCAATGAATACAAGATTCGTAATTTAATTAAGGCCATTACTCCACCCTACAACCTAAATCGCTACACCATACTCAAGTGTTTGCGACACCAATTTTTATTAGTCTCTCAACATCTCTATATATCTCACTTACCCAAGCCAAGTCTATTCACAACCATGACTATAATCCTCAAACTACATACACCAATACCCACCGGACACAATCTCAATTATCCCAACAACTGACTCTACAACCTTGATATCCACGTGGTACAACATCTACAATAGTATAACCCTTCTCTAAGACTAGTCATAATCACCAAAATCAAACTCTTTCTCTAATATATATATATATACAAATCTCTAGATCTCATACTCGATCCAACATAAATCCACCATCAACGCACTATTCTAGACTCACAATGACGATCACTACGCAACCATAACGACAAATCCATCATAGAAGACCCATCTACTATGAGATCTAAGAATCTCTATCATCAAAAATACGAAATAGAATAAAAACATACCTTGCATGATGATCTCCTCGCTCCAAGGATTCCAAATGCAAGCTTAGATTGTTCCCAAGACTTCGTATCGCTGAGAGATCGCGAAATCCCTTTCTTCTTCCCTCTCCCTCTCTCTCTCTCTAGGCTCCAATGGGTATATTAGAGGCCAAATAATGTGTTCTAACCCTAATACACGACTTAGGGTGTTTGGGAACAAATTAGGGGTGAAAATATGGACTTATGCTGATGTGTGTCTGTTGATGTGTGTTTGGTGTGTGTATGTATATGTGTTGATATGTGTCTTGGTATATGTGTGTGTGTGTTGATGCGTGTCTTGGTGTGTGTGTATGTTGATGTGTGTCTTGGTTTGTGTGTGTATTGATGTGTGTATATGTATGTTGATATGTGTATATGTGTGTTAATGTGTGTCTTGGTATGTGTGTGTTGATGTGTATATATGTGTTGATGTATATATATGTTGATATGTGTCTTGATGTGCATGTGTGTATATGTGTTGATGCGTGTCTTGGTGTGTGTGTGTGTGTATGTGTGTCTTGGTGTGTTCATATATTTATGTATGTGTGTTGATGTGTGTCTTGGTATATGTGTGTCTTGGTATATGTGTGTCTTGGTGTATGTGTGTATGTTTGCTGATGTATGTGTTTGTTGATGCGTTTCTTGGTA
>NMUG010012607.1:0-10319 GCA_002855965.1 Monotropa hypopitys
ACCAGACAAGAATTTCTAAGAATGATCCCTTAGATTAATTTATATAAAACATAGGTACCTCATGCAATGCATACACACAAGCACTCCAAGCACATCACATGAAATCAATGCATCAATGCACCCATAGAGACTAAATGTCTCCCCAAATGCCTAAGTTTTCGAAACCGAAAGCTCTCATACCAAGTTGTCACGCCCCGAATTTTCATTCACGAATTATCGGTAAAGCAACCCCCAATACCGGTAAAGCATAACCAACTTCAAAGCCATCCCATTGCCTTCCCCGCGTTTTACCGGTAAAGCACTCCGACGAACTCAATCCGGATCCAATCCGTGATCCAGGACTCTTCAACTGCTGCAAAAATCTGGACAGACCAGACCATTTAGCTGCATCAGTTTCTGGGCAATGAAAGGTAGAAGTTTCTGGGCATTGAAAGGTAGCAATTGCTTGACCTTGATGGCAGCAATTGTTGCAACTCATTACTAAGAGTAATGTTGCAGCATGTGAAAGGTTTCTCTGGACCTTTATATTGGCATCTCTTAATCAGTCTAAAAAGGCCACAACAGAACCAACTCCCTTACATACTGAAGTTCCAGATCTGTCACCTGGCTTCTGGATTTTTTGCTTCCAGTCGAGAGAAATCCAAGCATAGCAGGTTCGTAGACGGACTGTTGCAGTGCAACACAGTCCGGTACCGACTGTATCCTGGGAATCAAATGTCGGCATACAACCTCATGCACTCATCTGGTGATACAGCAAATTTCGGTTTAAGAACACTGCGTTCACGCAGGCCTTGAGTTTGTTTTTAAGCTTCTGTTTCATACATCTCAACTTTTCTATTTCTGATTGGTAAGGTTGTTTTCTATTTTCTGATTGTAATAGTTTACGTGTTATAAAATCATTATTGTTCAGTTCAAGTATTCCTACACACTCAACAACATAAACATACTTTAGAAATCCTAAAAGAGCGACTCAGTGCACGAAGTCCCTGCATATGCGGGATAAGTAGTTGATGTACGCAGTCTTTCCCATGCAAACAGAGTCGAACACGTGACCTACAAGTCACAAGGAGATAACTTTACTGTTGCCCTTCATACTTTATAAACCCTGCAGGAATTTAAAGTCTTTCTGACAAGCTTGAAGCATTAATATAAACATTTTGACTCTAGCCACCAAATAACCCTATAAGTAGTGATTTAAAACCGCGAATACCTCAACAAAAGCCATTTCATCATCCAAATGGGGATACATTTTGAACAATACTTTAGTGGGTATTGGAAATATGAGTGCTTTAAAAAAGCATGTATTGTAATTCATCGCAACCCCAACAAAAAACAGAAATAAAATAAAAGGAAAAGAACACGAAAACAAAAATAGAAGAGCAATAGAATGCCTTCCGTGCACTAAATTGTTTGGTTTTCGTCACCTGGGTGTTGGTTTTCTGGGGTCGGAACGGACCCAGCCATATGACACTGGTTCACCCTTCTTCGATTGCGGAAAAGAATTTGGTTTTCCAACTCCGGCCCTAAATATTCCCACAATCCAATTCGTGATCAATTCACTACTTCGCCGGTCTGAGTTTCTCCACCTTTGTTACTCCCTTTCATCCTCTTCCTCTCTTTCTTTCCGCTACGTGATTTTCTTTTTTTCTCCATGGACGAAAATAAAATATTTTACTACTTTTTCAGATTCACAGGAGTAAAATGTAAAATGGCTAGCCATTGTTATGTTTTGGACACAAAAAAATATGATTTTTATGCTAAAATAGAACTCAGTCTCTAGTAGTTGGTTTTATATTTTAGAGCCAAATAATTTTAGTATATTCAAAAAAATGACAGATTCATTCATTAATTTTAAAATAATTTTTTGAGTTAGCATACAAAAAATAAGCCCAATTAAATAATTATTAATGTCTCATTCGGTATTTGAAAATCTATTAATTTATAATTGCTAGTGAAAAATCAGGATAGCTATAGTCATTCTTAGTTCTATATTTAGAACCAACTATAGCACAATTTTATTTTAGAATCAGTTTTGGAACTGTACTGGATTGCATGATTTTATATTTAGTGTTATATTTTGACTATAGAACCAGTTTTGGAAGATGCATTGGAGTTGCTCTAAGGGGTCGAGTCCGTGTGCAATGGCATACCCGAGGTCCAGGGTTCTTGTCAAACACGATTGAAGTGGGAAAAATGGCCAACGGAACGTTTGCTGTGAAAAAAAAGACCCCACCCACCCCTTGGAGTATCATGAGGAAAGTAAATTATGAAAAAAAATGTGCTCCAACATTAAGAGCTTCACACTATGCACCATCACAAGTGTTGATGAGAGGGTCGGTAAATGCGTGACTCGCTCAATAGTCTCACACATTCTGTTTGTCCTGTGCTGATACACCTCCCCCAAAAGAAATAATCCAACCTAAATCAGTTTTACTGTCTTTAGGGGGATTCAAGCCGACTACACGGGGGCAGTTCCAACGGTGGATCTAGAATTACCCTAGTATTGTGCTCACACCTAGGGCTGCAAACGAACCGAGCGGCTCGCGAGCTCGGCTCGGTAAGGGCTCGGTAAGGCTCAGCTCGATTGGTAAATGAACGAGCTCGAGCCTAACAATTCAACTCGTTAAATAAACGAGCCGAGTTCGAGTTGGATGAAGCTCGGCTCGGTTAGGCTCGCGAGCTCAGCTCGTTAAGAGTTCGGGAGCTCGGCTCGTTAAGAGCTCGCAAGCTCGGCTGAGCTCGCGAGCTCGGCTCGTTAGGACTTCCAATCCCACATCGGAAGTTTGTGGGACTTTGCTTCCAATAGTTGTGTATAAATAAGCACTTGCCACATTCCATTATCCAAATTGAGTTCGAGCCTCACAAACGAGCCCGAGCTCGAGCCGAGCTTGGCTCGTTTATATAATATCGAGCTCATTCGAGCCCGAGCTTGAGCTAAGTTGGGCTCGTTTATATAGTCTTGAGCTTATTCGAGCCGAGCTCGAACTTTAGAATTTTTTAATGAGCCAAGCTCGAGCTTGAATTGTTGGGCTCGAATCGAGCTCGAGCCTTCCCATTTTCTATCGAGCCGAGCTCGAGCTTGGCATAGCTTGGCATAGCTCGGCTCGGCTCGGCTCGTTTGCAGCCCCTCACACCACTGGGTTAAATGTCACGTGATTAATAATACACATCATAGCAATAGTGAGAATCAAAACTAGGTCTTCTTAGATAAATCCAATTTCCCCAAGACATCTCACCGGATGTGTGAGGAAAGTAAATTATGTGATATGATTCAAGTGGACCAAGTTCTAAGAGCATATCTAATGGACTAGTTAAAACAATTAGTTAAGATGTTAGTTATATGATGAAAAGTGTAAAAGTGGGACTCATTTTTGTGTTGTTAAGAATGTGTTAGTTTTGAAAGTAAATGTGTGTTGTAGTTAAAGTGTGTGTTAGTGTTAGTGAAAATATATAAAATTATATATAAAAATATATACAAATATTATTATAGAGAGAGAAAGAGAGAGAAAGAGAGAAAAATGTGGGTCCCAAACTTGGTTGCTAACTCACTCTCCACAATTAGCAAACAAGTTAACATTTTTACTAGTTAACAATATCCTAGCTAAATGGGTTGGAGATGAAAAAATATATTAAACTTAGTTATGTCAGTTAATTTACCCTAACTAAGTGTTTAAATACATGCACTAGAAATGCTCTAAGACTGCTTATACACTAAGTCAACACACAAGAGACTTGTCTTCAAGGATTCGAACTCTTTTCACTACAACTTCTAGCAAAGCTAACATTTTTTCGCATCTTCGATGCATAAAAATGTATTATTATTACAATTTGGGGATGTGTGGACCTCACCCCCCCACTGCTTATATTTTATTAGAATGGCCATGATTAATTCAATCTAATATTTTAAATTCTTTTCATTTTTTGCATTTAATTTGGGGGGTTACACGAATAACTCGAGTTGTTAATATACTTTACAATAATATTTTTAACGACCATGTAAAAAATCAACTCGTTGTGACTATCAGGATTCATTCAATCAAATGAGCTAAAATATTTTCTTTCTTACCCTTATTTTGGGCCTCAAACGAATAATGTGAGTCGATAAATTTTAAAATATTTTTAAGTAAATCGGTAAAAGATAAATTCATTCGGATAACTATAACTCATTCATCTAAATAATTGTTTTTTATTCAGAAATTTAAAGCATAATTTCTGAATCATTTTGAATTAAATAGTTACAGTTATCCAAACAAGTTGATTTTTACAAGGTAACTAAAAATTATTTTAAAATTTATTAACGGCTCAGATTATTCATGTGGACCCCAAGATGTGAGGTGTCACCTCTGTTATGTCATATCGTACACGAGGAAACTATAGTCTATATTACAAAACAATCCACTTCCACGTCATATTTTGTTATTACGGTCATAATTGATTCAATTCAATCATCCAAACTCTTTCTATTTTATCCTTATTTTGGAGCATCACACGAATAATCTTAACCATTGATAAATTTTAAATAATTTTTTAAGTGACCCCGTAAAAAATCAACTCATTGTGATGGTGAGAATTGATTCAAACCAACGATCCAAACTATTTTCTTTCTTACCCTTACTTTAGGGCCCTGCACGAACAATCCGAGCCGTTGATAAATTTTAAATAATTCTTAAATAATACTGTAAAAAATCAACTCATTCGGATAACTGTAACTTATTCATCCAAATTGTAATACCCGTCTTAAAAAATTCATATGTTATTTGTTTTTAAGCAAGTTTACGTATGTTTTAAATGTAATTCGCATTGTTTTAATGCCTTAAAGAAATTAAACGAGAAAACATATTAAATGACATAATTAAGGGTATTAGAGTAATTCAGAGTGAGAAGATTCCATCTTAAAATGAGATAATAAACTAGTAAAATCCTAGATTTAAAGATTTGGGTAATTTGGAATGAGTTTAAGTTGAAATATAAAGCCTCCTGGAAATTGGCCCCAAAGGCACAGTATAACGATATGTGTATAATAGAGGAAAATCATATATCGATATGTGTAATGGTTGTTCCCTAGTTTTTTGCCCAAAGGTTATTTTCATACCAATATATAAGTGTACATATCGATATGTGTTTGTAACCTGTTAATGTATATCGATATGAGACAGTGTGTATATCGATAGATGTATGTTAGCTCTTAGGAAATTTGACTGGGAAAGCCTGAGTATACCGATATATGCATATACATATATTGGTATGTGGTATTTCGATGGGAATGAGTAGGTTAGTTAACCTATTGAAATGTTTAAAGAAAAATTTGTATATCAATATGAATGTCAATATACCAAAATGCAGGAGTCCAGGTATTGGTAAATTGTTAAGCGGTGGATTTTTGTCTGGTTTCTGATAAATTGAATATTGATGGAGAATGCATTCATTCATTCAACAATTCATCGGAACATCGTAGAGTGAGAGAGAGAGAGAGAGAGAAGAATCGAGAGAGGGAGAGAGAAGAATCAAGAAGGGGAAATCAGATGGAACTGGGTAAAAACACAAGGAATTGTTGGGGAATTAAGTCAAAAGCTCGGGTGAATCAAATAACCAGGTAGGAAAGAAAAAACCTCCCTTTCTATACGAATAATGTCCACGATTTTTTAACATTTATATGATTTTCAATTGAGGATTGAGATAAAGAATGGAAATAAGGGGTTTGAATATATTTAATGAATTTTGAAAGTTATAGAGGTTATATAATAAGATTTTATGTGTATTTACGTACCAAAACCAATCTCTAGTGATAGATTTGTTGTAAGAATCATTATTTGATCTGAAAAATTAAAATTACGAGGAAGATGAATAGTGTTCGAATGTCTGGGTTTCTCTCTGTAATAAATGTATATTGATATATGATATGAGCATATATCGATATGTGTCTTTGGTAAAACCAATCGGAATAGGTTTGGGAAGCTTGTATATTGATATGTAATAAAATTTCTACATTGATATGTACAATCAATTTAATCATTCGGTATGTGATTAAATAGATCGTATATCAATATGTAACAGAAAGCTTATATTGAAATGTGAATCTTCAGAAGTATTTCGGAATGTGAAAGTAATGATGTATATCGATATACAGTAAATTGTATATCAATATGGAGGGGTTCTGAATGGGTTCTGGTAGTGTATGCCCCAAAATTTTAAACCAAATTAAAATTGGATTTTAATTTATTAAAATAAAAATCTGGGTTTTGATGATTAAAATTATAAGATTTTATTCAGAGGAAATGAAAGTGAAAATTTTATAAAAAAATAAATTATTTAGATTGTGAATTATTATTCCATAAGGTTTTAAAAATCTAAATAAATAAATGGATTGTTTAAATATGTTATTTATATGAATATATTGCAGTTGGGTATGGGTATGTGATTTATACCGAAATATGGGTGAATATGGTTTGATGCCATATATTGAAAGGTGTTTTAAGAGTTATCCCCCTCTTGTTGCATATCGATTGACATAATTGACCCCCCTTCCCCTTCCTTTATTTTATATCGAAATGCATTTAGTGAGTGGTTTCCTTTCCCTTACGCATATCGATATGCACCCCTTCCTATTTTCCTCTTGTATTTCGATATGTTGATATATTGAATGGCTATTGAGAGTTCACATATCGATATGTGATTGAACACACATCGATGTGTTGAGTCACTATTCAGTTGTGGCTTTGTGTTGAACGCAATGTATATCGATATGTGGATTTATGTATATCGATATGCATATGCGTGGAGTATTTTGGTATGTTGGCTTGTATGTATATCGATACATGGTTGATATGGGTTGAAGGCACTATTTGGTATATTTATATACATATCGATATGTCTAATGATTGATATATCGATATGTGCCTCGTGGGTTCACCAACAAGTTTGGTCAGTGCCTGTCATGCCTCATATTTTCAAACTATTTTTTTCCAATATAAAAATACTCACCACCCCGTGTAATGAATTCATAATAGCAAGCAACAACATACAGTGAATCCTAAATGGAAAGATGTTGTGATATAGTTAAACAAAGAATTTAATTACATAAATCTGTCATCTCGAATACAATCTTTTCAAAATAAATGAAAACTATAAACACATAGAGATGAGTATGACAATCAAAAATCCAATACCTGACTTGAACTCCAATATATTATGCCCTCCAATCACTATAATATAGACACTGGAGAAAGGGGGTCTGAGCGATCAACTTGCTCAGTGAGAAAACCTTTAACCACCGGTGAGTGTGTGATAGAGCGATCCACATGCACTACGTGTCATGAATACTGAAAGTAAATACACGACAAGTGATATGATGGAACAACCTCAAGATATCTCAAGTATAAACACATCACCAAACCATGATACAAATACAAATTCTCAATGCATTATGCATACCGAACACAAATCCTCGATACCCGATGAATATGGGACACAACCTCCTACCACGAATACCTGACCATAAATCCCACAATGGGTCAAATCCCAAGAACGTACCTCAATGACCTCTATGAACACAACTTCCTCCTAACTCCTTTTCTAAGTTTATTCACCGAATATACTTAATTCGCCACTTTTCAATTTATCTTGAACACATTCGGTTTCTTTTCCTTTGATTATATATCAATACACATATGAATACATCAATGAATGGGTTGAATACATGAAACCCCGTCATTTGAATACAAGTCATATGGGACTTAATATGTAACACACCATTCCAATAATACCCAAAGTCACAAAATAAAATTTTTATTTCTCTTCTTTTTCTCCATGAACCATCTACCTCTATATGTACCACTAACAAGGGCTCCAAACATAGACATAAACAGTCATAAAAGGAATGATAACTCAATTCTTGTATTGAAATAAAACCATCAATCCCATATTAAATCTCCCAAAACAATCCTAGCACATAACTACATAATTCAACAAGTCATAAATAAAACTTCTATAAGAGTGAAATAAACTGAAATGCAAGAGCATACTATCTAAGATATGAAGTCTCCTTCCATGATCCAACCCAAGCCAAGCAATGGACTCCCACTAACACCTCGTAGTGGACCGCTAACCCTGCTGCCCAATTTCCAAGCCAAAAACAAGGAAACCAAAGTGTGAGATATCATATATTGAGTTCCAATTATGTAACACCCCATGTTTTTAAATAAAACATTTCCAATATTTTTTTTTGAAATACAATAAACTCAAACATCGGGGAGTTAATATTTACTATACAGTAGCATTGCGGTTGAAGTTCTCATTACATTAATTTTGATACAATATACAAACAGAAAGAGTACAGGGAAGAAGGTACAACCGAACTACTCGCTATAAACTGTAAAGAGAAGGTACAACTACAACAGTACAACCTGAAAGCTGAAAAGAGAGGACATCAGCACAAGGAGAGCCAAGACTGCAGCTCCAAAGGAACCAGTTGCTAGTACAACTCCAAGTCACCCTGCAAGAGAAACCCTGTAGTATAATCCTGGAAAAGAGAGAGAAGGGAGGGTCTGAGCAAACCACGACTCAGTGCGGTAACAACTAACGACTACAAAGCATGCATAAACGCATGCGACCCTAAGTGCCACAAAGTAAAGGTAAACAGGTCAAGGAGAAGGCACAACACACACACACACACCCAAGTAACGTGAGACTAAGAGTAACCCCGAGGTCAAACAAGTATAGTGTCACCCAAACCAACCTAAGTCTCCAACGTAACACTATCACAATGGAACTCTACTAAGGGACACGCAAACCTCCATACTCAATTACACATATCCTCAACCCAAGCCACAGTCAAGACGCGACCAACACCTACAATCATTCGCAAGGAACCCAACGTCAAGTCCTCTCATTCTTCCCATGTTCATTCGTCATGTTTTGGATTCATAAGATTGTAGTTAATATTGAATATTGGAGTTACACCTTTTATCATTTTCCCACCTTGGCTCACCCAAGGGACACAACCACAATACCCTCACAAGGTTATCATTTTATTCCAATATTCAATTCCGGACGACTCATAAACGAGCAAGTCTCCAAACTCCCCGAGATAAGGGCGAGTAACAATTACGTGTGTTAAGATTTGTTCCAGGATCCCGCCTGCAGCGTATCCAGTATATTCCGAGACTCCGGGAACTCGTATCTCCCACATATGGCCAAAGGATCTTTTCCTAGATCATCACCCGCCAATGATATCTAGTTATTCCGCGACTTCAAGGGAACGCGTATCTCCCACTTAACACCATAAACGGACTTGGGCATGAACCATCCAAGTCAAACCACATTACACTATCTTGTTTCATTAGTGAGTTTAGATGAATGATTAAGGATTGGCTAAGGGTGGTCCTCGTAGGATCCATCCCTCGTATTGGAAGTTCATTGCATTCATTGGGTACTTTATCTTGTGAGTCGAATCATCCACTTCTCACATTTCCACGATTCCCTCAAGAACAAGGTTCGTTACTAATTTCCAATGTCCTGTCTTCACAACACCAAGGGGATACATACCAACCGCACTACAACGTTACTAGCACCCAAAGAAGCCACAACCCACATAACCCAAGAGTTTCCATGACCAACCCCAACTAGGTAGGGGATTCACCACAAGTGACAACAAAGGGAAACATTCCCATTTCTCCACAACTCACACTTATGATACCACAACGACCCAAGAACATCAAATCCATTACTAAACGATCACCATAGTAAATTAACTCGACCGACGCACCCAAATTCCACCTCAAGACCCATTCGGGTAATTCATCGAACATATGGTGTCTATACAATTCTAAGAGTGATCCTCAACACACAAGTCATTCTCTCCACCTCAATACCACTCGAACATCAATACAATCACTCTAGACCAACCCAATGCCCGCAAGTCTAATGACCACGACATGACTACGCACCCGACGCCGACTAATCGATTGACAACAATACGACTACGCATAATGAATCAACGAGCGACAATCAATGAAACAAGGAATGGAAATACGCACACCCACGCACGCAATGTAGGAGTTAAAAGTTACCCACCGGAGCGTCGCCGGAGAACACGCCGGAGAGGTTGCCGGAGCAATCGCCGGAAAAGCCCAACACAAACCGAACCCGCCAACGCGAAGCTCTCGCCGCAACCTACGCAATACAACTATTATCAAACACGGGAGAACTCATTTAGGAGCTAGGGTTTGAGAGATAAACGAGACTTACCGAGTATATGAAAACCAACACCGTCAATGTGTAGCCCTCGACATCCCCGTCGACGTTAATGAAGGCCGGAAGCT